>JAJMFZ010000022.1:0-133151 GCA_030568455.1 Teunomyces tritomae
GTTCCTCCACAACCACCTCACGGTAGTTCTTCGGTTCCTCCACAACCACCTCACGGTAGTTCTTCGGTTCCTCCACAACCACCTCACGGTAGTTCTTCGGTTCCTCCACAACCACCTCATGGTAGCTCCAGTGTTCCACCACAACCACCAGTTGAAAGCTCTTCTTCGGTCCCTCCACAGCCACCTCACGGTAGTTCTTCGGTTCCTCCACAACCACCTCACGGTAGCTCCAGTGTTCCACCACAACCACCTCACGGTAGTTCTTCGGTTCCTCCACAACCACCTCACGGTAGCTCCAGTGTTCCACCACAACCACCAGTTGAAAGCTCTTCTTCGGTTCCTCCACAACCACCTCACGGTAGTTCTTCTGTCCCACCTCACGGCGGTTCTTCTGTCCCACCTCACGGCGGTTCATCTGTCCCACCTAACGGCGGTTCTTCTGTCCCACCTCACGGCAGTATCACAACAACGCCTACCCCACCTGAGACTGTTACCACTCCTGCAACAACTGTTATTACCATCACTTCCTGTGAAAATAACCTGTGTTCTCAATACACTAAGACTACTGGTGTGATTGTTGTGACATCTTGGACTACCACATACACCACGTACTGCCCACTTACTCCAACAACTATTCCTCACCATAGCACTCCACCTGTGGAAAGCTCCTCATACGAGAGTTCCTCTTCGGTTCCACCACAGCCACCTCACGGTAGCTCCAGTGTTCCACCACAACCACCAGTTGAAAGCTCCTCTTCGGTCCCTCCACAGCCACCTCACGGTAGCTCCAGTGTTCCACCACAACCACCAGTTGAAAGCTCTTCTTCGGTTCCTCCACAACCACCTCACGGTAGTTCTTCGGTCCCACCACAACCACCTCACGGTAGTTCTTCGGTTCCTCCACAACCACCTCACGGTAGTTCTTCGGTTCCTCCACAACCACCTCACGGTAGTTCTTCGGTTCCTCCACAACCACCTCACGGTAGTTCTTCGGTTCCTCCACAACCACCTCACGGTAGTTCTTCGGTTCCTCCACAACCACCTCACGGTAGTTCTTCGGTTCCTCCACAACCACCTCACGGTAGTTCTTCGGTTCCTCCACAACCACCTCACGGTAGTTCTTCGGTTCCTCCACAACCACCTCACGGTAGTTCTTCGGTTCCTCCACAACCACCTCACGGTAGTTCTTCGGTTCCTCCACAACCACCTCACGGTAGTTCTTCGGTTCCTCCACAACCACCTCACGGTAGTTCTTCGGTCCCACCACAACCACCTCATGGTAGCTCCAGTGTTCCACCACAACCACCAGTTGAAAGCTCTTCTTCGGTTCCTCCACAACCACCTCATGGTAGTTCTTCGGTTCCTCCACAACCACCTCACGGTAGCTCTTCGGTCCCACCACAGCCACCTCATGGTAGCTCCAGTGTTCCACCACAACCACCAGTTGAAAGCTCTTCTTCGGTTCCTCCACAGCCACCTCACGGTAGCTCGAGTGCTCCACCTCAGCCACCTCACGGTAGCTCGAGTGCTCCACCTCAGCCACCTCACGGTAGCTCCAGTGTTCCTCCACAACCACCACATGGAAGCATTACAACACCTCCTACTCCACCACAGACAATTACCACTCCTGGTACTACGGTTATTACCATCACCTCCTGTGAGGGTAATCAATGTTCAGAAGTTACTAAGACCACTGGTGTTATTGTTGTGACCTCTTGGGAAACTACATACACCACATACTGTCCTCTTACTGATGATACTAGCGAACCAGAAACAACTATAACAGTACCTGGTACCACTGTGATCACGGTAACATACTGTGATGGAAAGGATTGTTCGTACCATACCAAGACTACTGGTGTTTTAACCGTTACATCAGACGCGTCAACTTTCACATCATACTGTCCACTTACAGAGGTTGCACATGCTGCTCAATCGGCAGCACCAGGAGGAAACAAGCAAGCTGAAATTGCCCCTGCTGGAAATGGACCTGCTACTGATGCTGCTGGCCCAGCACCAACCAGCAAGGAGGCATCTGTTGCAAGCTCACAGGTACCCGCTGAGACACAAGTTGCTAGCACTGAAGCTTCTTCAAATACGACTGTCACTCAGATTCAAACCGTTTCTCAGGCAGCTGAATCTGTCAGCGTGTCTCAGGCCGCAGCTGAATCTGTCGTCAGCTTGTCTCAAGCCCCAATCGCATCTGTGAGCGTAACGCAAGCTCCACCAGCAAGTGTCGAAGCTAACTCTGTCAATGGTGCCTCAGGTATGAAGCTTTCCTATGGTGCCGTTATTGCCGGATTAGGTTTATTCTTGATGTGAGTTGATTGCGCTAATATACCCTTTACGTCCCCATTTTCATAAATTTTCATTTCAAAACACAGTACTAAGCTTTACTCGTTTCGGTTGCATCATGGTATTCACATAAGACTTGTGGGAATCGGCCACACATAACTTTTATCTCATACATTTCTATTTTTAAATAATATCACGTTTCATTCAAATCCAATAGCCAGCTGTAGATGTAGTCTAAAAGTATGGGAACTGATTGATAATTGTCGCAAATTAATTTAAGAATGTCACGCGTTTATCCCTTAAAGTATACGCGCGTCTGATACTAATCTGGAACCAATCTCGAGCCGCATCAAAAAAACAAAAAAATTAAAACTCCCACATTTTTTGCAGCCACTACTGAGAGAGATAGATTTGCCGCCAAAATATTCATCATATATCTGTTCTTTTCTTTCCTCCATCCTTTTTATATCAATAAAATTAGCAACAAATGACTGACTATAAAGAATTATCTGCTGAAATGCTTACCAAACTTACTCTCTGCGACAAAGAGCCAACATCGAGCGGTTCTGCTTCGTCGGGAGAGAATCATGCTGCAAGAACGCTTGACCCATCAGTCAGAACTACATTTGATGCTTCTAAGAAAACCAACTCTGCTGATGAAGAATCTGCATCAGAACTACCATCCACCAGCAGTCCCAAGAAGAGCCATTCTGTTACGGAATTCATTTCTAAGGGACGTCCATCATCGTGTGTGTTTGTAGCAAGTCTCAGTGCATACCGCCTGGATGACGAATTAAGCGTTTCAGTCACCGAACACTTCAAGAAATGGGGTTCATTGACCACGGTTAAGGTTTTGCGTGACACTAGTAACCGTCCTTATGCTTTTGTCCAGTACAGCTGCGATGAAGATGCAAAAACGGCGATTGCTCAAGGACATGGCAGTGAACTAGATAACAGAAGAATTAGATGCGAGCATGCCCGGGTCAACAGAACAATCTTCCTCAGAGTTAACAAGTTGGTCATGCTAGAGGATATTATGGAAAGATTGACTCAATTCGGAGAGATCGAACAGATTGCGTCAACAAATAGTTTAGGAAACGTCTTTTATCACAAGAACTCTCCCTCTGGATCAGCCAATTGGATCTCCAAATTTGTTTACCGGGATGACGCCATCAGAGCATTTGCAAACTTGACAGAAAATGATAACATTAAAGCAGAATGGGCACAAAATATCGAGGAAAATGATTCAAGATTTCAAACCCTAGGACACGAGAAGACAGTCAAGTTTGATAAATATTCGGTATTTGTCGGCCAATTGAGCAACACTGTCACCAAAGAGGAATTAAAGGCCACATTTGAACGTCATGGATCAATTGCAAACATTGAACTTATCAAAAAGACTTCCAGCAGCTTTGCGTTCATCCGTTATCACAATGAGTCCAGTGCTGCTAGTGCAGTCGAAAGGGAAAACCATGCTACGCTCAATGGGAGAACAATGCACGTTCAGTACCGAGAGATATATACACCTTTTTCCAAAAAGAAAGTCCTTGGTGACTATGCAAGTATCGCATTGGCTCCTCCACCAATTCATTTTGTGAAGAAACAAGAACATCTCAATAAGTTTGAATATGCTGGTTTCAAGCCGTCCAACTTTGGACCAAAGAAATTTCATGGATTCCCATCAAATAAGTTCAACATTGGTCTAGTCAATAGACCTAAGGGTCGTGCGGAACTTAAGGAAAGAGATAAAGAGAACCGGTACAGCGACTGGTTCAATAAAGTTGAATCCAAGGATCAGAAGGCGACAGATGAGTCGCAAAAACCGAGGGTTATAACCAATACAGGTAAAGAGTCAATCACAGGACAATCTCCCAAAGTTGAATCCAAGAAGATAAACTCCAATTTCCATGCTCACGATGAATACGGACATGCACCTGGACCATACTACTATTATATTCCCAACTCGCAGTCTAACATGTCAGCCCCCATTTTCTACCCACCGCCACCAGGAAGTGCGGGACAAAACTTTTTCTATCCGCCATTTTATGCCTACGATGGACAGATGTCTGGTGTTGGATTATTTCAGTATCCGCCATCTTTCCCACAGCCGTATTATCCTGAGGAACGTGGTATGAATTTCAAGCCGGTTGGGCATTGAGCTTGCTACTATTATTATAATGCTATCATTTTAATTTTTTTTCTCATTTCATATAAATTTACAGTAAAGTGCATATAAGCCGCGAGGTGATTGTAGTATTAAACTTGACAGAAGTCGAAGATGTGTCTCCAAGAGCTTGCGGCAGCGCATGAGCATGCGAGGACGAAAAGTGTCGTGTTAGACGAATTGGATCATGAAAAGGTCACGGAAGGAGTTCCTGGGCTTGGGGCGCACAACAAGGCGTTGCTTCAGGAGCGGCCGTGGAACAGCGATCCCCACTACTTTTCGAAGGTGTATATATCGAGTCTTGCGGTGATGAAAATGGCACTTCATGCCAAAAGCGGTGGATCCATTGAAGTTATGGGGATGATCACGGGCCATGTGATGCCTGGGGCGATTGTGGTGCTGGATGTATATGCGCTTCCGGTGGAAGGTACTGAGACGCGAGTGAATGCGCAAGCCGAAGGGTACGAGTATATGGTGGAGTATCTCCGGGCAAGCCAGAGGACCAAGGATGAGAATATTGTTGGTTGGTACCATCTGCATCCTGGTTATGGGTGCTGGTTATCTGGGATAGATGTGAGTACGCAGCTGTTGAACCAGAATTTCCAGGATCCGTACTTTGCGTTGGTGATTGATCCGATCCGGAGCATGTCTCAGAACAAGGCTGAGATCGGGGCGTTTCGGACATATAGTGAGGATTATATGAAGAATAAGAAGCGGAGCCATGAGGCGGCGGTGCAGCGGCATCTTCCGAAACTGAAGCAGCGGGATTTCGGGAGCCATTCCGATAAGTATTATGCTCTAGAGATTGAGATCTATACCACTGCGCTAGATGCGCGAGTGCTTGCGATGTTGGTGAGTTCTGGGGATACGACGCTGGCGTGGTTGAACCATCTTTTGGTGCTGGACAGCATGGTTACGTCGGGCGAAGCGGTGATGTCCCAGAACAAGATGGTTCTCGATACGTTGCAGCTTGCGGATGAGCGGCTTGACCGGATGGCGAAGGTTGTACGGGCAATGCAGAGTTGTGAGGTAAATGACTACAGCCGGTTTGAACGGACGTTTATCAAGCAGTTCCGGAGCAAATTTGAAGAGCGGATGCGGTACAAGTTGACGGTGCGGCCGTTGTTGGTGGAATCGGAGCCGTCCGAGGTGCTGGATGGCGATGTGGACGATAGTGGCAGTGCCAGTGATAGTGAAGATGAAGGTACGGCGAACTCCGATGAAGATGGGGTTCTGATGGAGAGTCATGAGCCTATACCGACTCAAATCCAGTCGCAGTCGCAGTCGCAGTCGCAGTCGCAGTTGCAGACCCAGATGCAGACACGGCGGAGCAAGCGTAAGCTTACACGTACAAAGCTTCTAGATGAAG
The DNA here is from genome assembly GCA_030568455.1 of Teunomyces tritomae. Lineage (NCBI taxonomy): Eukaryota > Fungi > Ascomycota > Pichiomycetes > Serinales > Debaryomycetaceae > Teunomyces > Teunomyces tritomae. The sequence goes on from JAJMFZ010000022.1 coordinate 5,829, forward strand.
AACTTGGCGTGAAGCTCAACAAATTAAAACATGGCTACAGTTTGGGCAGCGTGGTACGTGCTGCACGGGTGCTGGCAGCCACTGGTGTCCATGAGATGGCCACGCTTGAAGCCCAGCGCCGGCTTTTCGTAGATTAAAAAAAATCAAACGCGCGCATTTTTTCTCATCGCATCTCGTCCGACAAGAACCCAGTAGCAATGGCCGCCCCTAATCCGCTCGTCGAGCGGTACGTAGCGACGCCGCTCCGGTTCCGTGCCGCGAGGAAAGGTGACGTGGTACCAGAAAAACCCGCCAGTTACATTGTTTTGGGCAGAAAACGCCAAACCAACACTTCCATACCGGCTCCCGCAGCCGCTACCGCTGTTGCCCCAGCATCGCCCTCAAAGCCCAAACCGAGCTCGATGGCAGAAGCTGTGGCAGCGTATACCGGCAAGAAATACTTGACAAAGAAGGAAAAGAAGTTGTTGAAACGAAAGCACGAAGAAATAGAAGATCTAGGTGAAGATTTAAACGAAGAGGAGGAAGAGGAGGAGGAGAAGGAGAAGGAAGAAGAAGAAGAAGAGGAAGGAGAAGAGGAAGATGATGATGATGAAGAACATGTACAAGAATCTGAACCTGAGTCTGAATCATCAGAGTATGAATCTGCTTCAGAGTACCTCGATTCCCCATTTACTGGATTCAGTGAACGTGAAGATTCCAAAGAACCAAGTGTGGCTGCGGAAGACACAATTTCTGATCAGGAAAAGCTTGATCTCAAGAAAGACCAATATGAAAACCGTAGCCGTGACGACCAGGACAAGAAACCGATTGACAACGAGGAAAAGAATGGACTGGTACTGGCACCAGTAGCAGACTTGGCCCGGTTCTGGACCATCAACGAGAACGAGGATGATCGAGGAAGTAACGGATCGACGCGGATCTATAAAAACTGGCGTGAGCTTGTTTCAAAACGTCCTGTTGGACTTCTCAACCATGGAGTAACATGCTACATGAACCTGGCGATCCAGGCATTGGTCCATATTCCGGCGATGCAGCATTACTTGAACGCAATTTGTGCTGGAAAGGTCGATCTTCCTCCACGTTCAGTATCGGTTGTACTTGCTGAGCTCTCCAAGCGGATGTGGACCGATAGTCGCAACAAGTACATTAATCCAAAGAAGATTGTACTGCGTTTGGACGATATCAACTGTATGATGCTGGAATGGCAACAGGAAGACTCACATGAGTACTTTATGTCGTTGATGCTGCGGCTTCAGGAAGACCTGACTCCCAAGGGAGCTAAGTTGAACGGGTCGGTGGTGTACGATATCTTTGGTGGGCTTTTGGACCAGCGGATAACGTGTCTGAAGTGTCAGAGAGTATCAGAGACCAAGCAAGAGTTCTACGACTTGTCGCTTGGGTTTGTCAAGCGCAAGAAGGAGGGTAATACCAAGTATTCGATCACCAAGTCGGTGCGCGACTTTTTTGGCAATGAAACGATTCGAGTTGACCGTAACGATCCCAACTCAGGCTACTACTGTGAGAACTGTGAGCAGAGGACGGTTGCCAATAAGATCTCGCACATAAACCGGGCACCGGAGACGTTAGCGGTGCATCTCAAGAGGTTCAAGTTCAATGGAAATGCTCTGCTGAAAATGAAGCAACAAATCTCCTACACCAAATATCTCGACTTGGAGGCATACACCGTTGGCCATGAACCAGCAATGTACCAGTTGATTGCAGTGATAGTGCATGAGGGTCGTTCGCTCACTTCAGGACATTATGTTGCCCATTGCTTGCAACCGGACGGCGCCTGGGCGACGTACGACGACGAGTACATCAACCGAATCACCGAACGTGAAGCCTTGAGTGATCCCGGTGCTTACGTGCTTGTGTATACGCGGCTCACCAACCGCAGCAACAAGAAGAGGAAAGTACTGCTGTAAAACATAGACCATCCATAAATATAAACTAGATTACCAGAACTAAATCAAACTCTAAGAAACAAACCGGAAAAAAAAGAGAGGAAACAAATGTAAGAAGCAGCATCAGCTTTGATTGTTAGGCGTCAACAAACACATCTTCGTCTTCCTCATCCAAACCCTTATCGAACCCTGCGTTTTGGATGCGCGTCAAGTACATTTGCGCAAGCTCCTTCTTGATTTCCGGGGGCTCCAACGAATCGGCGCTCACGGTGCTTGTGCTCGAGAATCGCCGGCGGATCTTATTCTGAAGAGCCTGTTCAGCCAATACTTGAGTGGCTGAGTTGTTCAGGATAAAGTTTACGTACGCATTTTCAATCACGTACTTGCCTTCCTTGTAGGTCTCGTCATAAGAGTACGCTTTATTGTAGTACCAACCTAGCAGCTGCACACATTGGTGACAACGGATCTTTGTTACCACAAAATTACCTGTTCGGAGCTTGGTTTCTTTCGGTCCATCATGGAATTCGACATTTATTGCCTTATCGACAAGATACGCCTGGCCCGAGCTGCCCACAAACTGGTCGGAGATAACGAGGTCCGAAAGACAAAGGTGGGACAGACAGCCGCGACACACAATAATCTGGATATCCTGGGTCTCGTACTTATCGTCTTCAAAGAAATTAGTGTACTTGAGGCCCATAGTAGTGTTGGTATGATTGCATTTAAAAAAACTTCTTCAAAGTAGTGTCACGGAGGGGGTTTAAAGGGCGGCGGAATAAGCAGACAGAAAATATTTAAAATAGTGTCTGCAGAAAGGTGAGTGGATTTTGGTGATTTTTCTGACAACAGGGGTGTGGCAGGGTCAGCTACTCTTAAGACAAAACACACTCCGGAATCTTCGCTACGCGTATTTACTACACATATTTACTGGCTAGGAAAGGTGTTTTAAGTAGACGAAGGAGCGGGATTTATTAGCGTGATTGTGTCCTGACTCTGTTCTAAGTTTACTTTCTTTTTTTTTTGGTTAAGGAGGTTTTGGGGGGTTCCTAGCGACCCCCAGTGGAATTACCGTTGCTAATCTAAATTCACAACGGTTAATGAGAAGAACAAAAAAAAAATCCCACAAATAAGGAAAAAATCCCACCAAAACTAAACATCAAACAAACAAAGCAAGCTTTTTGTTCTTTTCCCTCCTAAAGAAAGTACCAGTCTACGAGATAATGTCAACACGTTCATTTTTTTAGTCCTTGTTTTGTTTTGTGATATTACTTTAGTATATATCGATAACAAGGGTGTATATGTGAGACAGGTGTGTGTGGGGGGAAGAGGGTACCTGCAATACGGTATTTCCATCCCCGTCTAGCCCACTCAGCGGCGTCGATTCAGCACAAATTTAACCCACTTTAGTGCAAGTAATGACCACAATTAGCTAATTACTGGTTACGATCAGCCAAAAATGGCTGTTTGTGTATTTACAAGTTATGCACTAGGTTATAGATGTCGTGGTGCCAAAATAATAATACGTAACAGAAAAAAAAGGAATCACCTTTGTTCCTGGAAGTAAAGTGCAACTTTTCCTCTTTTCTTTTAAAAATGTCGCATATTTGGGAATACCTCTACCATTTGTAAAGGGCCCGTACCTTGAAGTTCAATGGCTCGTTGTTCAAAAACATACGTGGCTTACTGTCCTTTTCCTTCTGTTGCTTTTCCCATTGCTTTCTCAATGTAGTCTGATGCGATTTCAACACAGCCTTCACGTGCACGTATGGATGCTCAATGATCCCACCACGACCACGTCCCTTAAAGTCGGGTCTCTTACGCCATTCTCCATCAGAACCAACCCATAAACTATCAATGTAAGCCTTGTCTTCGTCCCAGTTGAGCTCACGCGCTTGGGCCAATCCACGCTTCAACAAAATCTCCAACTCAGTAGCCATCTTCTTTGGGTTGAAATGGAGCTGGTTAATAGCAGTCTTAACGTTGAATCCACGAACAAAACGATTCACTTGTGTGGCTTTCTTTAGTGACAGCTTGATACGGTACAGCTGAATATAAATTGATGGCTCCAAAATATCGATTTCCTCAGGTGTCAACGATAACCGGTATATCTTGTCAGCTTCAGTAACCAACTGATTGTTTTTGAAAAATCCATTCTTCTCCACATTAAGAGCAAACAATCTTTGTTTCAATGGAGTAATATACTTGTCGCTACGGATCTGCGCCGCTTCCGCTTTTTCACGATGGTATTTGTTTAAATCTTCGTCGTTTTCCACTGTAACTTCAGATGTCTCCGATTTTGGAGTCACAACTTCTTCCTTCTTAGTTATTTCACCAAAAAGACTACCTGCAAATCTATTTTGCGTGTTGTGGAAGTTACGTATGCTAAGTCTGGCGGTGAACGCCGATATTCTGAACATCGTTTGGTCGTTATACCTTTTCAACAGGAAAGATTTTTCATCTCCATTTTGGACGTGCGAGACCTCAATTAAAAAAAAAAAAATTAAAAAAAATATAGCGAGGTTTACATCAGACAAAAATAACACCAGGACCGCAATACAAAAGAATCAAAAGTAAAACGTATGCATACAAACTATGTAACAACAAGACTATTCATCGTCAAAGCCAGTCAAGTTCTTGTTTCTGCCAGCAGTTGGCAATGGGTACACGTGAGGAATTGGCTCGTGGTCAGCGTACAAGTATTTTCTTCTCAATGGAGTAGCCAACAACAAGAGAGGAGCACTTACTCCCAAGAGAACCGACCAAAAGAAGTGTGGTTTGGTGTGTGCATGGTAACGAGCCCACTGTATTAGTTAGTAATCTAAATTCGTTCACGTAATGTGTATTGGAAATGTAGCTTGTTCTTGCTTCGTCTTTGCATTATTGAATTTAATGTGAAGTGGTTCACACTAGATCAGGTACCTGATAAACACACTGCTTGCCATGAATATATCGCTATCAGGGTGGGAGGATATTTAATGAATTTCTGTAAGCATATCTTTTGATGATTGGTTGTTGGATTTATGGGTGGTAAACTTCGGACTGAATGCATTAAACTTGCTGTTTCTTTCACACAAATAATCTTCTCGGTTTGATACATACTCTAATTGGCTGTTTGTAGTAAATGGGATAGTCACCCCAGACTTTGTCCGCCACGGTCATGATAGTTGATTGTATGACATCGATGAATTTTTTGCTTGTTAATTGGACGAGCACTGGTGTGCATACAATCCAGTGACTTTTTCTTTGTCGAATTTTAGAGTGAAGAAAATCATATTTGAGTTATGACGCAAATTTGCGACCGACAATATATTGTGATACTATTTAATCCTTTCTCTTCTTTGCCTTTTTCTTCTCCTTCTTCTCAACACCAGAGGCAACAGCTTCGGTTTCTTGAGTTCCCTTTTCGTTGACAGCAGCAGCAGCAGCAGCTTCAGCTTCGGCTCTTTCTCTTTCAGCTTCTTCCTTGTAGAATTGTTCCTTCAATTTATTGTCGTACCATTCGGCATAGTACAAGCCGCCCTGCAATACAAAAACCCCAACGTACGCCAACACAATCATGACCTGCAGTGCAGCCATCACATTCAAACCGGTAGGTCCATCAATGTCACCCCATTCACCAGTAATACTGGAATTGATTCCAATTCTCAAGTTAGTCAAGTAGATGATAATACCCACCAAGAAAAGACCCAACGTACCGTACTCAAAGTACTTGGAATCTTCCTGTGGCTTGTACAACTTGATGAATGAACCGACAAGACCCAAAAATGCCACAAAATGGAGCACATGATGCACATACATAGGAGAATTGGCCCATTGCTGGTAATGTCTCAACGAGGTTTCAAATGCCTGGCCAGTAGCATCGTAACGCCAGAGTGTGTTCAAATCGTATGGCCATTGAGCATAAATAACACCAAGACCAAAAGAGGTAGCTGAGAGCACAAGAGCAGTTCCAACAGGAACGATATCTTTATAAGCCATTTTTTTGTTTGTTTGTGCAAAGATAAAAGGGTTTAATAAGACCAAAGATTTCGCTGGCGATCTTTGATGATAAAAAAAAAAAACCGGGGCGGCGTGCGTAAGCCACGAAAATGCAGGAAACCTCTTGACTTCCAAATCGGGCAGTGTTCAGATATTTTAAATAAATGTTTTAATGACTAAATATGCTTGTTATTTTTCAGTTAATTAAAGTCTTACTTATGCTTCCAAAGCTCTGAAAGCAAAGGTTGTGAAGGTGGCAGCAAAGATCAAAAAACAGATCATATTAGGACCGAACTTATCACCGTACTCGACCACCTTCTTTTCTCTAATCACTAACACCCTCCAAATGTATGTGTAAGTGGAATAGAAAATAGTGAACAATGCCGACAAGAAGAATCCAATAGATGCTGTCAAAGCAGAGTTGGTACCGTAGTTCAATAATGTCGTGGCAGTGAAACCTAAAATCATACCAATCGACAACCAACTCAAGAATGTTCTTTCATTGGCAAAATACACCTTAGGCTCTATTCTGATTGGAATACAAATCTTCTTTCCCTTTGGTAACTTAGACTCAAATGTCTTGTTCAAGTCAAAGTTAGTACCAGGCTTGACAGTGAAAGTTCGGTCGTCGTTGAAATAGTACAAGAACTTGCCGTACAAATGGTACAAAAAGTTTCTAAGTGGTGAGTCGGTTTGACGACTACTGTAGTCATTTGGCAACAATAACGATGTTGTTTCGTCCAAATCTTCCTCCAAAGGATTGATATCGTTCGAGAAATGCACTCCAGTGTAACCCGAAGAATAGTTACCAGCCAATTCCTCTTCATCCAAATCGTTTCCTGATGAGGATGACTTCAAGGCTCTTTGAGCTTGTCTCTGGATACCATACTCTTGTTGGACCTTAGGTTTCTTGATGTCGACATCCATTTGTGGCAACCAGAAAGGTAATAATTCGACAAATTCAGGTAACAAACTAGCACCTCCATGAATGAACTTGGAAAACTTTGGAACAGCTTCAACCAAATGCGAGCTAACCAAGTCTCTAACCCATGCAGGTGGTTCTTGTCCTAACTGTGTTTGCAACTTAACTTCCAAAACGGCGTACGGGAAACGGCAAATGTCCTTTTCTGGTAATTGCGAGAATGGATAATCAACTCCAATATCCATTCTTCTCCAATTACCGTGTGTTCTATCATAACCGTCAAAGTTGTCTTCTCTGACCATCGACAACTCGGTATCCAAAGAAATACGAACTCTAGCATCACCTGGTAACTGGAAAGCGGTTCTGTTATAAAAGGATCTCATAACTGGTCTGTATTTTTCTTTCAAAACACGATATTGGACTTCTTTGGCCAATCTTTCAAGGTTATCAATTTCCTTGACTGACTTCTTACCTTTCTTTCTAGCCTTCTCAAAGGCCTGTTGGGCAGTGAACTCACCAGACAAAAAATCGTTAACCTTCTTCTCCTTTAGAGCAAATCTGGCCTTGACAGACTTTTCACCAGTCCAATCTTCACGGTGGGTCTTTCTTTCAACAAAGATTTGTTCTGACTTCATGCCACCATACCATCTCAATCTGATGGCTTCGGCACCTTCGTCTTTGCGCAATCTGCCATAATAGAGATCCATATCTTTGTTATCGAAATAAATGGATGTGATAGCCAGGTCTTCTGATTCAAATTCCTTGTCGGAGTTGAAAACTAACACTGGCAAATGCTTCAAAATAATCAACTTCAATTCAGTGATATTGTCTGGATGGACCCAGTACTTAGTAGTCTGTCTTACAAAGTTCTGTTGACCACCACCAGCAGCCGAGTCACCCTTGACTGGGTTACCTCTTGTTCTAACCAAGTCGTATAATTTAGACAACTTAACAATCATGTTGTCATAGTTATCTTTGTAGAATGGTTTTGCGTTTAATCTGACCTGGAAGATAGGCTTCAAGTTGAACTTGGTCGACTTATCGTGTTTCTTGACAATCTTTTGGAACCCAGTATAGTTTAAACGGGTGAACTTGGCCAAGTCATGAACATCAGCAATTATATCGGAAAGTTCCTCTTCCAAATCTTCAAAGTCCTGTTCCAGAGGTGCAGAGACGTTGGGGTCGTTAGGGGATTCCTGGTATCTCTGGAGGGTACCAACCACTTGCGACACATATGCTTCAGATTCCTTCAAACGACGGTTCACTTCCGTGTTCTTAACCTTAGTGAAACTGTAGACTTTATCCAACTCCACTTCCAAAGCGTTGAGGAACACTTCCTCAAGGTCGTTCGACCATTCGTTGTCATGGTCCTTGAGCCCCTTTTTAAGCTGGTGCTTCAAGTCATCGTATGCAATGTAATAGAACGAATAGTTCTTGATAAGCGCCTTGCGCAAATGTTCACCAAACTTCATCCGTCGTTTCACGAAACTGACAAACTATTAAGACGGTAACTTAGCTTTATAAAAACTACCAGGGCCCACGTGTGTAATATATTTACGGGGGAAGAGAGCGAAAGAAAGTACAGTACATACAGGAAACAGATAACGTCAAACTGGCGAAAAAAAAATCCAAAAACCGAATACTTAACTTCAACAAACAAAATTAAATAAAACAAAATAAAGTTAAAAGTTCCGGTTACTGTTAAAGTCTTTTGGTCACAATATTGCATATATACGGAAAGTGGATTGGCTGAATTGTTTCCAGATACTGTCAATCTAGAATTAGAAGTAATGAAGGGTTACGATTTCAACAGTATTTTGAACATATAATGTATCAAGACATGGCTTAGCGCGGTGAACGACTTTAACATCATGGTGCGACGAGGTCTAGATTATTCTTCAACCTTTTAACCAACCTACTATTATTTTAAACGATTGAACAACGTACTTGTTCTCTCTTTTTTTCTAAAAAAAAGACCAAAGTTAGTTGATATGCCACCGCTCAACAAACCTTCCATAGTATTTCAATAGATTCCTCTGACCAATATCTGTTCTTCCTAGAAGTTGGCCTTTGGTATCATTCCAAATATGAAACTGAATCTTCTCCCACTCTTTTAACTTTTCAGCACTGTTAAATCCTAACTGACCGAGTTTATGGGAATTGATAAGATCAGGATCCAAAGGAGCATCAATGGAAGGATTACAAAAATAAATAATAACCAATCTTTCAAATTTCAATTGGTCTTCTGGTGGCTCAATGACCCGATGCAAGCATGCACGGAAGTAGCCTCCCGTGATGAATTCCAAAGCATCACCAATATTGACAATTAATGATTGTGGTCGATGGCTAACATATCTCCAATCTCCCGTATAAACGTCCTTAATCTGGAGCCCCAAAATTGGCTGCGAAATGATGAATGTCAATGCACTGATATCTGAATGCCCTCTTAAAAAGGTATTTTCTGTTGCCTTTGACGATTCAGGATCATTATACGGACGATATATCATTAAACGGCCATGACTCCCCGAAAAATCTAGGTTTGTGCCTGAATTTTGGAAATAATTATTGAAAATTGTCCCTTCTTTAACACCCAAAACTAAATCACATAGACGTAATAATTTAGGAAGAATAATCCGGTGGATATGCACATAGTAATCTGCAACTTCCTTCAAATGCGCTTGAAGGATTAATGGATGTTTTTCTGGTTGTTCCAAGAATTCATCATGATACGGATCACGAATATTGTACAAGTCAATAGAATCGCGAACACCTTTATTAATTGACCAGTACCCTTTCGGTTTGAACCCTTGGCCGCGTTCACCACCAATATTTGAATCCTTCTCGTCTTCCTTTCTGGCAGCGCTTGCCAAATATTTCAACTTTTCCTCGTGAGGTAATTCTAATAAACTCTGGCTAATAGATTTAATTCTTTCAACCGTTTCTTGTGATATACCAAAGTTTATTAAGTTGAAAAAGCCATAAGTCGTGATTGAATCTTCAAGTATTTTAGCCAATTGCTTTCTTTGTTCCAAGAATTCATCACCCTCTTGGAATAAAGAGAGGTCAATGGCACTAAGCACCAACGGATTAACATTGATATTCGTTGCTTGTCCTTCAACAAATGGTCTCAAGTTATGCTTCTTGTCAATTTCTGTAATGTTCAAATTCATTCTCGATTTACGATCTTTATCTGATCCAACCATTTTATATGTATGAGAAACTGTGGAGACATAAGATAAGAAATCCACAGTTTTGTGGAAAGCCTGACTGAACACAATTTTTTTAACCTAAATCAGACAATTATACTGATAATTAAATGGGATATATTTATCAACATATTAGGGGATATATTTGCAACATATCAAGTTTAGAAGATAGGCAAGTAAGATTAATGGTAGCATTAATTTCCGTTTTTAACCAACAAGTGAATTCAAAATTATAGACATATAAAAAAGAATCATTGAAAACTGATTGATCATAAACTCACCAGTCTTTTTAAACAGAATTAATCGATAGTTCCCATCTATGAACCTAGTAGTAAAGACCCTCAGTAAATACCCTTATCATATTGCGGGGGAAATTTTTTATATACAGTCCATAATATGGTGATCCGTAATCTTTCGAAATCGATTGATTTGAACCATATATATATAAATGGAAGTGGTTATAGTTGGTGCAGGTGTTATTGGGCTCTCCACAGCTTTGGTGTTATGTGAAAGTTCTCTTGATTTTCATGTGACAATCATTGCAGAGTATGGACCTCATGATCCAACCCTTAATGCAACATACAGTAACTTTCGAGACTATACTTCTGGCTGGGCTGGAGCACATTTCCGGCCAAGTCCAGCAACTACAGAGTCTGAAAGGAAAGAGCAAAAACTAATAAGATTAACCCAATTGCGGTTTCGTTTACTTGCATCTGAAGAACCCGAAAGCTCTATCAGATTTATTCCGGCAAAAGAGTACATTGAAGCACCATCTGAAGCATACACTTCTACATCGGCAATGTATTCAGACGATATGAAGAATTTCAGAGTGTTACCTGAACTGGAATTACCTCCAGGTTCTAAGTTTGGTGCAACATATGAGACTTGGGTGTTGGATCCAGCTGTTTACTTGCAATTCTTGTACCGAAAACTATTGTTCAAGCATAATGTTAGATTTGTTAAGGCTAAGTTACATTCGCTTAGACATGTCAACGAATATGTTGCCAATTTTCCAGTGATTGTCAATTGTAGTGGGATGGGGTTGCAGTACGATGGAGGCCTTGACCCCCACTGTACACCAATTAGGGGCCAAACCTTATTGATTCGTCCCCCAAAAAACAGTCCATTAACCAAATTTACCGTGACCCATCAACTGAGGTCTGGTGAGTGGACATTTACAATTCCCCGTCCATTGGATGGCGGGTTTATCTTGGGTGGGACCAAACAACCAAATGACCTCTATCGTGATATAAGAGAGGAAGATACTAAAGCCATAACTGAGAGAGCACGTCAATTGTTTCCTGAGTTGTTTAAGATTAAGAATGGGCAAAAAGAACTTGATATAGTCCGGATTAATGTTGGTTTCCGACCATTCCGTAATGGAGGGTTTAATACTACAGTAGTTACAAAGAATGGGGCAAAGAAGAACCATGTCATCAACAATTATGGAGCTGGTGGAATGGGGTTCGAATTATCCTATGGAGCAGGATTGCAAGTATTAGAAAGTATTGTTGGGTTGAAGAGACAATTTCATCTATAATAAAGTTTGCGAATTGTGTCAATTAGGTAACAATCTGTTTCAAGAACAAAAATTTTAATTTAACAAATTAGTCCAGTATTGTTACTCTGCAATTTTGAAGCATATAAAATGCACCAGTGTTGTGAATAAAAAATACAGGATTTTGTTATATTGGGGTTATAAACCTGGAGAAATGACAGAAAATGTGAGCAAGAGAAATAGAAAGAAAAAGAAAGAGTAAGGTGATACGTCAGAGGGTTCAGTAAATTTTTTTTTTTCAGACTGCAAAACCCGAGACCGGAGAATGGTTTAGTAGCCTATTATTTAAACGAGACCAGAATAATAGATTTTGTCGTTGTAAAGATGTTTAGCCTACATTATCAAATGATTTAGTCAACATCAAAGAAACGATGTCTTGGCCAAGAACTTCCACCGAAAGGGAAACTGTCAAGTAAATAATAATCGGGTTGAATTTTAGCTAGTCGCTCTGCGATTGTAGAGATATAATATTATGGCCCGAAAATTGGTCTTCAAGGTCAAATATCTGACCCCCCCTTCTCATCTCCCAACCCTGCCGGTCGGGAGAACCCTGACACTGCAATGTCTCACTTTAGTCTTGAAAACGCTACGACAAGAAAAAAATATGGGAAAAAAATAAAGAAAACGCCCGGCACCTGTTCTAGGAGCGCGGCTATAGATGAAAATGATAAATAACCAATATTAGATCCAGTTTCTTTTATATAATTTCATGGCTTGTCTGGGTGTAACAAAGCCAATTTCGCGTCCCCAGGGATTGCTTGATGTCGTCACCAACAAACCAACGTCTTTCCGTACAAATGTATTGATTGTCGGTGGTGCTTACGCAGGACTTCTGGCAGTCAAGAGTTTCCAGACTCATTTCCAACAAAGATCAAGTGATCCGCTCTATGCTTCAGCATTGGCAGCCAAGAGTCCCAAGATTTCAATAACCTTGATTGAACCTAAGGCAGGATTGTTAAATGTTATTGGAATTCCAAAAGCGATGGTCGATCTAGAATTTGCAAAGACACAATATATTCCACTCAACAAACTTAAGGGCTTGTCATTCGATTATATTGTTTCTGCCGACGAAGAAGTCGGAAAACAATTGGATCCTGAGACCTCAACACCAAATAATGATTTTGGAATCGAACTATGCTATGTCCACGGCAAAATCTCTAGTCTCGACGATAAATCTGCTACTTACAAGTTGGTAGGCAATGATGATGAAGCCACAATAAATTTTGATTACGTGGTTATGGCAACAGGCAGAGACAGAAAGTGGCCCACAACCCCAGACGCTTTCACATACAATGGTTTCATTGCAGAAATGGAACGTGCCCGTCAAGAATACGAAGCTAGTGATATTATCACAGTTATCGGAGCCGGAGCCGTAGGAATCGAGTTTGCTGGCGATATAAAGTCACAGTTTCCTTCCAAGACTGTCAACTTAATACATCCTCACAATTCATTCCCACCAGAGCCACTAAGTGAAGATTTCAAGAAAACTTGTTTCGATTCATTAAAGAGAGCAGGAGTCAATGTCTACTTGAACACAAGAATTGCCGAGGAAAAACCTAATGGTGATCTTGTCACTACCGACAATGTTGTCATAAAATCCAATTTGAACCGTTGGTGTAATTCACACAAAAATAATACCCGAATTCTAATTCCATCACTCAGGGATAGATTTGTTACCCCTCAGAATAATGTGAAGGTCAATAAGTTTCTCCAATTATCTGAAGTTGAGGATGGAGAAACTGAATTTGCCAACTTTTTTGTCATCGGGGATTTAGTTGAATTACCAATCATCAAAAGTGCTGGATGGGCTATGTATATGGGACGTACCGTTGCAAATAATATAACCAGTCTTATTTTGGATGATAAATTGGTTGAGCCATTCGTGGATCTCACGACTGTGCCAAAAGGGATGGTGTTGGTAGCTGGAAATAGTGAGATTGTTGCAGAGTTGAACAAGGAAGTTTTCCTTAATCACGAGGAATATGTCAAGGAATATCAGGATTATTGTGTGGGAAGAGTTAGAGCCACCATGAATGTTTAGGAAGCGAATATACAATTAGATCACAGTAATGGACCCTTCTATGTATTTCTTTTGCAACTTGTGATTGACAATCAGAAGGATATAGCCATCGTTGGCTTCATGACATTGTAACGTTAATGGATTCTCAGTAACAAAGCAAGGTTCGATATTCTTGTAATTAAATTGTACGATGGTCACATTAGGAAGTATGGTTGAGAACCAGTACAAGAGTAATGTTACCATCAATGGACCTTGAACAATTATATCAGGTAGGTTTTCCACAGTACGACAATAATTTGAATCGTAATGAATCTTATGAAGGTTGTAAGTTAACATGCTATACTGTAAAAGGTTGATAGGAGAAAGGTTGATTTCCTTGGATATTACTGGGTTAATTGGTACCAGGTATTGGGAGGATTTTGGCACGTATAAATCATTGGTGTAGATCATTGTACGTGATTCACGAAGTAATACTGACGATTCCAGATTAAACTCTCTCGAAATGTTAACGAAAACCATCTTCTGTAGGTTTCGTACCGAGTTGATTGATTCCGTACAAGTAAGTGCTGTCGATGGAGCCACAGAGGATTCTTGTAGAAACAGGATCGAACCCTTTGCCCACATCCGTCGAGAATATGCTGGTGGAGCCTGATAGTTATCGTAACCATCTGCACCTAACGTGGTATTGGGTTGATTACCATATAAGAAATGGAATCCATTTAAGATTCCTGGCGGAGCAGGAGATTTTCTTCTCAAAATATTGACGAGAAATTCATTCAAGTGAGAATTGAGACCCACAGAGACTGTATCTCGGAAAACCCACTGTTTCTTGGCAACCGATGCTATCCATTGTTGTAAGGACATACCAATTCGTTTGGCTCAGCAGTAAGGTTTGAGTTTGACGGGAAAGGATCCGACTAAATTTACCTGCACACAAAAAATTTCCTGAGGTTTCCCATCGTGGAAATTTGTAGCTCATCGCAAACAGCTATACATTCCAGCAGTATCTTGTACCACCAGCCAGAAATGAGTCAAAGTACGAGCGAAGCGCTAAAGAATATCAAAAATAAACACCGTAGACAGAAAGTCTTTGGTGATATTAAACAGGCAAAGTCGAAAGCAAAGCATAAGCTTCGTGCAGAAAGAGCTAAAGAAGAAAGAGCCAACCCCGAACTTCGCGAACAACGGTTGGCCGAGAATATACCAGACACCATTGAAAGTAAGCGGGTCTACGATGAAACTATTGGTGTTGAAGTTGAAGGGGAGGATGAGTTTGAGCAGTATTTTGGATCACTCACAGAACCCAAGATCTTGTTAACTACATCACCACAGGCCAAGAAACCAGCATACGAGTTTGCCGATATGTTAATGGATTTTATGCCCAATACCACTTTTATTAAACGGAAAAAGGAGTATTCGATGGTGGAGATGGCACAGTTCTGTTCCAATCGTGACTATACCGATTTGGTCGTGATTAATGAAGATAAAAAGAAGGTTACGGGCTTATCATTTATCCATTTACCAGAAGGACCATCTTTCTACTTTTCTGTGACGTCAATTATTGATGGAAAGCGAATCGAAGGTCACGGACGTGCCACTGATCATATTCCTGAATTAGTTCTTAATAACTTTAATTCCCGTTTGGGTATGACAGTGGGGAGATTGTTCCAGTCAATGTTCCCTCACAAACCTGAGATTCAAGGAAGACAGGTTATTACTTTGCACAATCAAAGAGATTACATATTTTTCAGACGGCACCGTTATGTGTTCCGGAACGAAGAAAAGGTAGGACTTCAGGAATTAGGTCCACAGTTCACCTTAAAATTGAGAAGAATGCAAAAGGGAATAAAGGGAGAAACTGTATGGGAACACAGACCAGATATGGAGAGAGACAAGAGAAAGTTTTATTTGTAAGCCGCTCCATCTTCCCATATATATATATAATAATGCATACAGATACACCGGAAAATGAACGTGGGGCCCCGATGCATTGCGGGAATTCTTTTTTTGTCTGTCTTTTTCTTTTGTCTTTTTTTTGTCTTTTTTTTTGTCTTTTTTCGTCTTTTTTTGTCTTTTTTTTTTGTAATCTTTCCCACTTGGGCCAGTTGGGATTGGATAAGAAACCGAAGGGACTAGCAAAGTAAAAAGGAATAGAAAAGCAAATAGAAAAAAAGAAAAGAAAACCAACATGTAATGAAGTTGATTATTGTGAATACATATGGTTGCTTCTGTTATAGAACTTGGACCATGGACTAGCGTTTACCGGGGAATCAAAAAAAAAGTTCCTGTGAAGATTTGCCCTCTTCAGTTAAGTCCGTGATGCAAGTATATAAATAAGCTTGGTCGGTCCTGCACAGGCGCGGGTTTCTTTGTATGTTATTTTTTTCCTCTCACGTTAACCAACATTCACCGCCTCTAACAAAAAGCACTCACTCCAAAACCTGACGCCTCAAACTGAACTTAATAGGACGTTCCCCTAAAGTTAGTAACAATATATCGGACCAATTAGTAGAAACGGAATTGTATTATATTGTTGGATTACCAAAACTTCCTTGCCCACCTCCGACGACTACTCCCGCATACTAGTATTTCAATCCCACAAAGATCAGAATGGACAGATCCGGCGTCGAGCAAATCATTAATGCTTTGAGTGTCGTTTACGATTCTAAGTCCAACTTTCAGAGACGAGAAGCTCAGGAGTTCTTGGAGACCATAAAAAAGAATGAAGAATCGCCGTACTGGGGCTATCAATTGGCCCTTCCTGAAAACAATCAAAAGAACTACATCGTGAGACACTTTGGATTATCTCTTCTTCAGAATTCTATCAAGAACCTGTTTCACCTCTTTGACACCACAAAGACGTTAGCCATTCGTAATTGGGTAGTGGAATTGGCAAACAAAATCTTACCTGATGACCCACATTACATCAAAGAAAAGTTGGCTTTCTTGTGGGTTGCTATTGCCAAACGCATATGGGGATGCTACCTTGTCAAACAAAAAGATGATGAGGACAAGGATAAATCAATATCCACAGTTTCGGCCCAGGACGCCTCTGATGGGTGGACCTCGATGGATGAAGAATTATGGAAACTATGGCTAAACAACATCACCACTCGTGAATTATCATTAATCATTATAAGAACCTTGTTTGAGGATATTTATCTCTTGGATGACCCCATTGCATCGAAGAGAACTGTCATTTTAAACCAGTTGAGTGTCTTGATTATCACTCCTGACACAACTCTAAACAGCATTTATGAGCAAAATACTAACGTCTCCATCTGCAAATCAAATCCAAATGGCTGGTTTACCACTTGGAGTAAGTTTTTGATTGAAACTTTGTCCAGCAATGATTTCTCCGGAGCATCCTGCCAAACATTTGTTCCGAAAATCTTGACCACTTTCAAAACCTGCTTGCATTGGATTCAACCATCAGTGTTACGCAGTGAGAATATTATGCAAACCCTTATAAATATCCTTACAGTTCCTGATGTGAAACTCAAGACTCTCGCTGTTGATTGTTTACATATACTATTCACGCGACACTATTCAACACAGGAAGACTTTGATTTCTTCATAGGTTCCATATTCACCACCGAAGGAATTGAGAAACTTATGCTGTTTTATCAATCACTTGAAATAGATCCTGATGACTTAGACGAGCAGATCTATTCTTTGTTGAAAAAGACAGTAGAAATGATTGTATCGCTTAGTGAATACTTGAATATTTCATCAAAAAATAAGGTGTCATGGGAAGAAGCAGACGTGAATAATTATTTGAGACTTGTTTTGATCACTACAAACCATCCAAGTTTGATTATCAGTGGTTTATCACTTCAAATGTGGGTTACCATTTTACGATTTGACGAGTTAAGTTCCAAAGAACCAATTATTAACATTTTGCTCGATTTACTAGAAATTTCAGCAAACAGAACAATCAACTACACATATGATGACGAGCACATCTCCAAGAAGTTCTTGGACGTTGATTTTGATTCCACTCCAGATGCGAACTCTTTTTTGCAAAACTACAAGAAATTCAACGAGGATATTGTCCGTATCACTATTTGCAAGAAGCCAGAAGAAGGCTTAATGTGGTTGGAAAACAGATTGCAAACATTCTTCAGCTCATCATTGGGTGGTCAATGTATTAATGAGTACAAACTCGACGAAAAATCTCAAGCGCTAAATTACGGAACATCACAGTTTAATATAATAGAGAACTGTATTAGAGGTATTTCCAGATGGAGAATTTGGTACAATGGAGAAGACTTTGAGGTGATTAATGACCGTCTCAACAAGTTAGTCGAAAGCTTAGGTGAGCGCTTGTTAGCCATGAACCTCGCTAGTCCGTTATTAATAAGGAAGCAAGTACAAACACTTGTTCAATTTGCTCCACTCTTGAAAGATGTTAGTCCGTTAATGTTTCAGGTATTAGAGAAAATCTTGACCACGGCTACGTTCGAATACCCTCCCGATATTAATGATTCAGAGAAAGAAACTATACGGGACTTGAGGACTCTGTGTGGGACAGAATTGAATCGTTTAGCATACATCATGCCTGAGTCTCTCAAGAAGATTTTCAGTGATTTGGAAAATGTCGTTGCAAATATCCTTTCTTCTAAGAAAGTTACAGACCATGAAAATGTTGCCTTCAAGTCTTTCTTATTGGTAATTGCCTCTAGATCGTCTATTAGTGACAAGGATGAACTATTTGCAAAGATTGTTGATCCAGAACTTTCAGCGTGGTCGTCACCAGAAACCGAAAAGGGCTTGATGGATTTACATTGGTTCATGGAAAGAATGGGCATAGTTGAAATTGCATCGTACTTTCAAAGTCGGGGAATCACTGCTAGCACCAACTTATTGGAAGCCAAGATGGATGACGAAGGAAAGTTATTGAAAAATAAGCTCAAGGATCACTGGTCCTCAATTTTTCCAATCAGAGCTACTCGTATCTTTATTCAATACAGCATTGAAAAGTTGGGACATGATTCAACAGAATATTTGAACTTGCTCAAGCTCTGGAAGCCAAGAGTTCAACCAATTGTTCCTCACATCCTTCAACTTTTGACTCAGATTCAGGCATATCACGACCCCGCTAATTGGAAGGATTTGCCTGATGCTGTTCAATCCTTTGTCAGATACAGTTGTATGGAACGGTTTTGGCAGCAAGGGGTTTCCATCCAGTCGAAAGAAACCTTCATAGAAGAGAATGTCAAAGCAGCCTTGACTCTTCGTGATTTTGCTGATTCGGTTGGTCATTTGATCAGATATACCCGTGAGTATGCTTTCTTGACAATTGGCTCGTTATCTCAGTTGGAGGATACGTTGTATGAAATACCAGATATTGCCACTATGTTGTGGAAGGCTGTTGCAGGTGACACCGTTGGTGTTACATTGCACAGTTGGAAACATATGATCAACAGCTGTTTGAGAAGCGTCATTAAATTCTGTCCCGTGAAATTTGTGGATGTTTTTATGGCAGAGCTTTTGCCGTTGGCTTTTGCTGATATTGACAAGCTTCTTGTTAGCAAGTGGGAAAAGGTATACAACAATGGCCTCCAGTTACAGGGTAACGAGGATGATGAGACGTTATCGGAGGAGATGATGGAAGAGCATATGTTGCGTCAATTGACGGCGACCGTTGTGCGGTTTTTGATGGATGTGGTGAGTCAGTTCAATGCCAAGACAATCACCGATACTCAATTTGCTTGTCGTCGCTTGATTATAGAGAATAAGGAAGTTATGGCTCCATTCCTTCAAATCTGTTGTCATTTGATAATGTTTAAGGATACAAAGTGCTCGTTCAACACTATTTTAGTTGTTCGGAATGTTTTGCAAGACATAGTTTTGAAAGATGAAGAGGTGGACAAGTATTTGTGTGACAATTTAATTAAGGCCTTGTTGCATGTATTGTTGGACGATAGTTTTGTTGAAACCCACGGAGAAGCTGCTATTGCCTTGACCACGTTGTATTGTGCATTGCGGTCCAAGAACGACTATCCAGCCAGGGTAATGTTACAATTCATACCTAATATCACTACTAGTCACGTCAGCAATTTTGAGACGTTACTTGTTAGCTCCAAATCATTAAAGCACCAGCGTTCGGCTCTCTTGGAATTGGTGAGGATCTCCAAGGAGAATGGCAGCGAGGAATATGACGAGATGAACAAGCGTAAGAAACAGTTGGAAGATGCAGCAGCGGCTCGCAAGAAGAAAAACAACGCAGATGTGATGAATGATCCGTTTACTGAGAATAATGCCCTAAACAATCTCTTTGGTGATTAGTAGAACTATATAAACACATAATAAAAGTAACGTGCCAATGGTGGAAACCTAAAACTTGTAGCTGCGAAACCGAGATTTTATTAAAAAAAAAATTAAACGGTTTCGTTTTACCCTTTTGGTTACGCCGCCATTTCGCGTGTAGAAATATAGTCGTGTATTTTCCATTTCTGCCAATTTCAAAAAGTATCACGGTTACGCCGCCATTTCGCGTGTAGAAATATAGTCGTGTATTTTCCATTTCTGCCAATTTCAAAAAGTATCACAACACACAACCTCAGCCGCCTACAACTCCCTCAACTACACCTCCAACAAATCATTAAACAAAAGGGATACAGAATTGAACTTATCAGTCACTCACATATACAATGCCTATTAAATCACTTGAGTCCTACTTATTTGAGCGGAAGTTGGCTGTTAGCAGTTCAATTGAAATACTCCAGAATGCCACTATTGGTATTGACGTCGAACACTATTTGAGCAGAATCTACACATTCAAAAAGGAACAATTCTTGTCGGGTATTGGTGGGATTCCATCTTCACTTAAAGATTATATTCGGTCAGACTTGCAAGTATTCAAAGAATTCAATATCAAGCCACTCTTTGTTATCTCCGGCTTGAACATTCAACTTCAACATTCACACTACAAAACAAACGAATTATCACCACAAGAACAACACCTTGAGACTACATGGTCTAAATTACAAGTCAAGCAACCATATACATACAATAGCAGCGAGTCTTTCCGGTTGTTCTCCGATCCTTTACCTATCAGACCTATCGTCAATGACTTG
Source organism: Teunomyces tritomae (assembly GCA_030568455.1). Lineage (NCBI taxonomy): Eukaryota > Fungi > Ascomycota > Pichiomycetes > Serinales > Debaryomycetaceae > Teunomyces > Teunomyces tritomae. The sequence continues at coordinate 26,499 of JAJMFZ010000022.1, forward strand.
ATTAAACTTTTTATTGAGCTTGGAATCGATTACCTTGTCGCTCCATATGATGCTTCATTTCAGTTATCATACTTGTACCAAAGCGGCATAATTGACTCGATCTACGGTTCAACTGATTTATTGTTGACCAAGATTGACAAATTTATCTTGGGAATGGAGTTCCAGTCCAAGGATTTCAGATTTGTCGATAAACGCAAAGTCTTGCACGAACTTAACTTATCCGAAAGACAATTTTTAGACTTGAGTATTATGGTTGGATGCAACATTCAAAAGACTACCTTCCCCAACTTCCCTCCATTGCCTAAGCCAAACCCTGTACAACCATATCCACAATTGAGTTACTTCAAGCTCGGATTAGACATAATTTACCAATATAACTCATTCAGTGGGAACAATAACAACAACTTGTACGGTTTTATTGCTAGTCTTAATGACCCTCACGTTTTGGAGTTGTACTTCAAGGGCCATGCAGCAATCAAATTCTTACCAATCTTGAATAAGCAAGGCTATGTCGAGTTGTACAACGTTGAAATGGCCAAATTGTTCTCTGATAGTACCATTGATTCCATTGGAGATGACGAATCCAACACGGCGCCAAGTACTGGCGATGAAAACAGATCTGGCACCACTTCAGACGTCAGCGATAATGGCGATAACAAGAATAAAGTGGTCAAGGTTCCAACAGATGTGCACGATATAATATCGCAAAGATTGCCACCTGAACTTTACTTTTATCAATCACTTGGTTTGCTTCCCATTGAGCTATTGGAGGCAATTACCAAAGGACAATTAGATTTCAGACCAAACTTAGAATGTGGTTTAACGGATAGTTACAAGAAGTTAATTACTTCGCTGCAATCCAAAGAAATTTTAGACAGCCAATGCAATTTGATTACGCAACATTTGGCCAGATACTACCAAGTCAAGAAGATTGCTGTAAAATACTGGTTCCGGGATGAAGTTTTGGAAGTAAACAATCGTTTGACTCCTCCAATATTTGCTCGGGTTGAAAAGTTATTTATTCAGAGCGATGCTTCGTCAGAGAAATTTAGTTTGGTTAAATTCTTCAAGAACTTACCATTACGGGGCAAGTACACCACTTCTAGTTTGATTAAGAGTCGTGAAGATGTTGTTTCGACAATTTTTTTGAGAACGCTCTTTTTGTACAAGCTTATTGACCAAAAGACATTGGAGTTGAGTTCTCTCGGTAAGATTATCAAGAGATACGTTGAGGAGAATGATGATGTTTCTGAGATCGATTTGCAACAGTTGATTTTGCTTTTGTTCCTTATTGATACCAAGACTATGGTATTGACGGAATCAACAAGGGAATTTTCGAATGTTGCCAAATTCTTCAAGGAGGGTAATGATAGCCCCAAGTCTGAATTAACTAGTCAAGAGTCCAAGTATATTACTTTACTTTCGAGGGTGTTTTCGTTAAAAAAGTTCAACATTACGCCGATCAACTACCAGGGTCCTATCTCGCGTAATCTCTTGAACTTTAGATCGCACCTCAAGTTTGTTTCGTCTAGCTTGATTAGTACGATTCAGTGTTTGCTTGCAGATTTTGTTATTCGTCAAGAACAAAACCATATCAAGACTGAGTATGCAGAAAGAAGTGACTGGTTTAAGTTGATTGATGAACTTCCATTCTATCGCGACGTCAATAATACATTATTGGGAGTTGCAGCCGAGATTTACTTTGAGTATGCGTTGAACCAGACCAAGGCCGGTAAGTCGAAGGAAGAAAGCGTAGCTAAAGCCAAGGACCATATGTTTAACCATGTTTATCAAGTATCGATTCCTGCTTTCCACATTAACGTGTTTGGGTCGAATGCTGTTACGCCTGAACAGATTTTGAAGGATATAGATTCTGGGGTTCTGTTCTGGAACAAGTTCATTAAGTTGGCGAAAATTGTTAACGAAGACAACAAGTCGCTCATTAATGACAGTTACTACGAAGATATTGTTGCCACTGACGAATGGATGAAGGGGTATGTCTAGAGGAGAAGTAAGTAGATAAAGTTTATAGTGTAACAGTACAAAAAAAGATCTTGTGGATCTGTTTTTTTTGCTTTGAAAAATAACAAAATAAAGGAAAAATCCGTTTACAACATCAAATTATAATGATTCGTCGTATGATCCATTCTGGAGCGATCCGGCTTCAGAGCCTGGTGACACTTCAGAAACCGACTGGAACTGGCCAGGGGCCATTCATTGAGCTACCAAAGTTTACTCCTGTGGGAAGTAGCGGGCGTCTTTTGAATGTGACTCTTCCTCGAGGTACTGCGCTTAATATCCGAAGCGGGTCGATGGTGGCTATTGATGGCGATATGCTGCTGTTGACTAGTGTTACCAAGTGGTTGACTCCGTCAACTGACTATCAGGAGTTGCTTACCCACGAAACAGCATCAATAATCATTAATGGACATACAAATTATACCGTGGTCGAGGCCCAGTTGCGGGAAAACTGGACCATATTGAAGGACCTGAGTATATTGGCGTGGTCTGGTTACGGTATGACCATGGAACCAGTTAAAACACTTGATAGGTTACAGAGTTTCCGAAGCAACGCTGCTGGAAAGGTGGTTTTGGGCGGAGACCGGGCGATTTACGGTGTGGAATTGGGAGAAAATGAATCGATGTGGATCAATCCCAATTCCTTGGTGGCTACCACAGGCACGATACAATTTGATGTGGTGAAAAGGGAGCCGATGACAAACTTGGATGGGGTCAGGCGTCATTGGTACACAGTACGTGACGCACTTCGACGTTGGATGCATAAGCTTCGAATTCCCCAATTGGGACAATTTCCCATGGTGCAAGTTCCGCCCGAGGCGCGTGAATGGTGGACACGGATACGGAGCTGGACCAAGTTGTACGTGTTGAGCCGGTTTGGAAAGCCTATATACTTGAAAGTTGAGGGTCCTGCTCGGGTCTTGTTGGAAAATGCACCTTATGTGGGCAACAAGACGTTTAGTTTGCAGGAACGGTCAAAAATGGCCAACAGATAAGGAAAAGTATACAAGATAGAAGCAGGTTCAGTAGGTAAAACCTCCGGGCTAATAACGATGATGAATCCAGTCATTGTTCGGTTATAAAAAAAAAGAACGAGAAGCGCACCAGAATAAAAAGAATTCATTATAAAAGTACCCCAAAAGTGTTTTGAAAAACAGGCAACAACTTCGAGTAGCATTTATTACCGGCCGAATGGAGATCTCAAAAAGTACTCTTCCACATGACTGGGTGTACTTTGCCAAAGGTAATGCAAATATTCTCTTTCGGTACACGGGCAGCAATACTTATTACAAACGCAAGCTTTTGCGGGTGCGCTTACGGAAGAAACAAGACCAGTACATTTCCACCTGTGAACTCTATGATTTTATCGAGCTTAAATGCAAACACTTGTTTCCCCGCCAGATCATAGACATACAGTTGATTGTTCTTACACCAGAGTTTGTTTCGGGCCTCGATTGTGCTGGCAATGACATAATGCTCTCTGAACGATATGGTCTCTTGATCCCTAATATACTCGACGGCAACTACTCGAAACAAATTCTATCTAAAAACTGCCTGCTCTACCTCAATCAGGGACCAACTATCAATTCAGTCATCTTTGAAATCAAGCCCAAATGGCTCTACGATAACACAACCACAAACTACTGTCGCACGTGTCTGTTAAACCAACTTCGCGGCCTCAAGAGACACTTTTGTCCCCTCGACTTGCTTTTTCCATCAACAATCGAGTCTGGGCTCGCAGACTTATTTTCGCCGATTCCAACCGAGACTCTCACCCAGTTGGAACAGAATGCCTTTCCATGCCAACAGTTGTTTCGCCGATTTTTGGATAACAAAGACAATGTATTCCAGAAACTCAAACAATACCAACGCGTTAATAACAAAAACGACCTGATTTGCAACCTCTCTTCTATCGACGATGTATCACAAAACTTGTCTCTCATCATGACTCTCCGCGACGTTGGCCTCTTTATCAAATTTGAAAAGTACGACCGTACTAACAATATTCACAACTCCCACAACAACATCCACAACCTCATGACGATAGAAGGTTACGGCATGTTTTTGGTCACTTGTAATATCTACGACTTAGACCTCAAGTCCAAGACAAAGTACAAACATTGGTTAGATATTGAACACAAACTCCAGCCGATCTACAACTCTGCAAACCCAGACTGGCAACCCTGTATACGTGTATCCAATGGGGAATACCTCCAACCTTAATCCTGATAGATAACGGCTTGTCTTTGAACAAGACCACCTTTTAAATTGAAATTTTTTACTTTTATTGTAGTCTACCTCTCTACCAAACATCTTCCTGGTATCTGTTTTGAATCTTGTATGACCGAATCAAATCAGCAGCCTTTTCTTCAGCAATTCCACGCTCGGATGAAATTATCTTGGCCAAAGTGCTCTGTACATCACGCGCCATACGTGATGCATCCCCACAAACATAGATAAATGCTCCATCTTCAATCAATTTGTTGATCTCAGTCTTTTGCTCCAATAATTTATGTTGAACGTAAACCTTCTTTTCAGTCTGTCTAGAGAATGCAGTATGAATCTCAAACGAAGATCCCAATTGCTTGGCATACTCTGGCCATTCTTCTTTATACAAGTAATCTTCGTTCTCGTTTCTGCATCCGTAAAACAACAAAGTTTTACCAATAGTGCTGTCGTTCTTCTTTTGTTGCACTCTTTCTCTAACAAAACCTCTGAATGGAGCAACACCTGTACCAGGACCAATCATAATCACTGGAACAGATGGAGAAGATGGCAATTTGAAAGTAGATCTTCTCACGTGAACTGGTAATTTATAGCTCGAAAACTTATTTCTTGGACCGCTTAAGTCGTACGACACAACTGTCTTCTTATCAGTGATGTGGTTTTGCGAAAGTTGGATATTCTTCAACAAGTTGGTAACCACACCAGTCACAAGCTGATCACCTGCTTTCTCAGCTTCCACCACTGCAGTAACACTAATGGTTGTCTTTTCGGTGGCAGAAGAAGATGAAATGGAATAGTAACGTGGCTGCAAGTGAGAAATGGATTCAATGATGAATTCGAATGGAACATCAGTCCATGCCTTGTCCTTGGAAATCCACAATAAACAGTCAGCAATGTTAAGCTTCTTCTTGTGGATCTTGTCAGCAAACTCTTCCTTACTATTACCAATGGTACTGGCAACTTTCTTCGATTCATCGTCTGGAGCGAAGCCAGCAATCGATAACAAGAATTGTCTGGAAACTGGACCAGTAATTTCCAAGTGATGTCTAAGAATAGCTCCGTAGGTGATTGGAGTAGGGAATGGAATGGAAACAGTGGAGTCTAGAGCCTTCAACTCAATGACTGTGTCAAGCTTCTCTGCAAGACCAAACGCCTTAACAAACTTGTTGATGTGTTCGTTTGGGTTGGAAGGCCAAATGGCTAAGTGGTCACCCGTGGTGTAACGTAAATTTGAGCCCGAGATGTCAAACTCAGCGTGCACACATGATCTGTCTGCACTGACAAACAATTCCTTCGATTTGGCAATTCTTGCCAAGTATGGATGGGAGTGGTCAAATGGGCCCTTTGATAAGTCGGTAGATCCAGTGATGTAAGCTCTGTTTGGTTCACCGTTAGAGACTGATGGATCTTCCTTAGTTAACTCATCACGTTCGGTCAACTTCAATGAAGGTTCGTATTGTAACTCGTGTTCTTCAAAGTTGAGATCATTTCTGAAAGTGTCAAACACTTTGTCTTTCCAAGCCAAGAAATCTTCATCCAAAGTTCCTTTACCGTCGTCACCTTCTCCATAGGCAGCAAACTGTTCTGCTCCTAAATCTTCCAACTTCTGGTTGATATCCTTCCCGATCTTGTTGAAGAATTCGTATGTGGAGTTACCCAAACCGAATACTGCGTATTTCAAGGTGGACAAGGTGTCGGCTTCGTTGTGGAGCCATTCATAGAACTCGAGAGCATTGTCTGTGGGTTCTCCTTCACCATAAGTTGCCATCAAGAAGAAGACAAATACATCATTGGAGATATCAGACAAATTATCCAAGTCGTAGTCGGCAAAATCAGCCAACATAGTCTTTAAGCCGAACTTGGCCAGAAGTTCCTTGCCTAACTTGGAGCCATAGTCTTCAGCAGTACCAGTTTGAGATCCAAAAAGAATAACGCAGTTCTTGTTATTCTTCTTCAAGACACTCAACAAGTCTCTGGATGAGCCACTAGATTCGTTTGTAAGGAATCCTCCATCGTTTTTTTGTGATGGCCAGATCTGGTCTTTGCAGTAGTATGCTACGACAGCGACGGCCAATGCAATCAAGACTGTGATATCGAGGGTATCCAAAGCCATTGTAACGGAAACTGCGGTAAAAAATGTACTGGATCAATTGAATATCCTTAGATAGAAATAATGGTGGCAATTTTTAAAAGAATAATATCAATGTCCTTTTTCTTCCAAATAGAACCCAGCGGCTATCTACTTCGTTTTAACAAAAAGTTCAGTAGGTGCGGGTACGAGCGCAAGAGATATCGTATAAAATTTGTCTTTTTTTCGTCTTCAGCCGACTTCGGTGCTTTATTTAAGTGCAGTGGGTTGATCCGTTCCTTCCTAATCGGGAGATAAATTCCTACGGGGAAAAAACACATGTATCGAAATCAGGCATATATATACATATTCGTAGCTACTGAAGGTTAAGGTGGTGGGAAATACTTTTCACATGGGAATCATTCACATGCATCTCTAAAATAAATGACTTTGTTTGGCAAATGTAGGGTTGTTTAATGTTGTTTTTTCTTTACCATACTTTGTCTCTCTTGGTTTGTCGCAATGAGTATCTGAGTAATCCCTACGCCAATAAAATATATATAAGTAGAGGGCTTTTTTTTTTGCTTTCTGCATCGGTAAACCAAGAAATGGCGTATTCTACTTTGGAAACGCAATTAAGAATCATTGTATTCCATTTCCGCCTCAGCTGATTCCTGTTCCCCATTTTTATCTTCTAATTGCACTCCATATGTCGATTCTATTGTGACCAAGCAACGCTCAGCAACATTAGCATCATAATCAGAACCGTAGATCACCTTAATATACTCAAAAACATGTTCGGGCCCAAACTCTGCCAACGATCTTCGTCCCAACACATAATCAGTCATATTCTCCGCCTCTGTAGGCCCAGGCGTAACCTTCTTGACCAAGTACTCCTTCTTGACAAACTCTGCTAGCAACTCGGTCATATTTAAATTATAGTTTCCATTCCTCAAGTTGACATTGTCAGAAATGCCCATTTTGCGGAGCGCGTCTACCAACTCAACTTCCCCGATCCGGTTCTCGTTGATAATCACCATCAGCACCACAAACAACATGATTCCGGTTTTCACAAGCTCCTGGCTGGAAACCGGTTGGAGTGCCGTACGTTCGTGTGTAGGAAGGAAATACTGATCATCGCTGCTGCTTCGCTGTGGCGTGAATCCCAGTTTAGCCCAAAGCTCTCCCAAAACCTGCCTCGCCGGCGCCAGGAGCGAGTTTACCATGATCCATGGAGCTCGTGTTTTTACTCCTTTCTTCTTGTCCTCACTGGCAACCTCAACTAGTGTAAGTCCGTAGACATCTTCCAATTCAGTAACTGCCTGCTTGAACACCATCTCAAACGGACATCGACGCGTACAGAACGCGCTGATATGTTCTCTCCGAGTCACCTGGCCTTTGAGTTCACGGGATAGCACAGTTCGTACTACCAGAGCTACAATTGTGGGAAGTTCATCCAGCTCTGTGTACGAATCCAGATCCTCTCTTGTTCTCTTTGGCATTCTGATTATTGTAGAATTTCGCGTTTAGATCAAAGTCTAGAGTGAGGGCTTGATGAGGAATGGCCCACCAACGCCATTTTTTAAAAAAAATTGGGAATATCTCATAAATCATCTACAAATTATTTACCTGGAATACGAAACTTTACTTTTCATCTCTATTTAAAAGATTCAAATTGACACAATTAACATTTCTTATTACTTTGTGAAGAGATTGTGATTCTTTAAATTCATCAAAATTATGCACTATACTTTTTTTTTCGCAGCCGCTATTTATCAGTATTCTCTATTCCTAACGAATCTTCTCTACAAACACGAAACATCAAATGTACGAATCCCTGGTGGTAAAACCGATTCACCCATGTTCAGATACACCATATGCCCAACTCAATCCACGAAAAACCGCAAACATGCCTGTTAACGAAAAGATTTCCCGCTGGATCCAGCATATTCCCCACCACTTCACCGCCAACAACGAGATGGTTATCGATTGTTTTCCGGGAAATCCAGACAGTAGGAGCGACAACTCTAGCGAGTATCGTCTCGATCTCACCGAAATCGACCATATTGTCCATCTCCAGGCCGATAGAATTAGCCGCTATACCATCCAGGTTTATATGAATGAAGAAGAACCAGTCGCTTTTGGTGAGATTCACTCTGAAGAAGAAGGAGAAGAAGAAGAAGAACAGGAAGATGATGTTGGTGATAGTATCGAATTTATTGAATGTCCACTTGGGGTACCTATAGATGCTGCCTTTTATGAATACTTTCATCTCAACGAAGGAGAGCCTTTTTAAAGAAACAAATCCATTTCCTCCACCGCATTGGTCTCAGGACCATCTTCTAACTCCGTAATGCATGGGTAGTATGGCACCAACGTGTCGCTGCTTTGAATATAAGCATTATTATAGATCTTCCAGTATGCAGCCCGGACTTTACGGGCTGGATGGAAAAGTCCACTCCAAATGTAGTTTGTAAAGACTCCAACACCCAAAAGAACCCGCAAAGCATCCACAGCTTCCATGATTCGGGCAATCACATGCGGTGATGTCTCGTAAATGTTGGGGAATACCAAGTTCAAGAGGTGTACAAAGACATCGTAGTGGCCATCAGATGAAATTCCAACACAATTAAGAGCTATATGCTTCACCACGGTAGCAGCTGTCTGCCGATGTACTTGGTCCCTGTCAGTGAGCGCATCTTCCAATAATGGAGTGATGGCATACAAATAATCCTTAGTCATTGCACCGTCGATGTATTCAAACATGAAACTGAGAGCTTTCAAGACACCATTCTGTACGTTCTTCTCTGGAATCCGGTACTCATTCATGATTGCTGGAAGCACCGTGAAGGGAGAGCATGTTTCAGCAACGATCCCCATGGCCACAGCAGTACACACTCTTAACTGCCGTTCTTGCACCCGCAAGTTGTTGAGAAGCATCACAATGACATCCTGTGGACCAATGGTCTTAGCAATGTGACCAAAGGTTTCGTTAGCAGCAATTCTAATTCTTTTCTTCGTCAGCTTCAACATGTCTAAAAGTTCAAAGCAGATTCTCATCCATTCCTTTGCATTGATCGTTTCGGCATTCTTTTGAGCAATAAGCCCCACAAGACGTATACAAGCTTCTTGGACTTTCTCCTGTCTATTCTTGAGGATAGGGGTCAACGTAGGAAGAAGCTGGTTGATGGAAGGATTCTGCATCACGTAGAGAGATGTCTTATCGACACTATTAATACATGAATGAAGAGCACTAATAATTGAGCCCAACACTTCAGGGTAAACTTCACCCAAGGATTCATAGAGGATCAAGATCAATTTCTCTAACATCTCATCGTCTCTGTAGCACTGTTTGATGACAGGAGCAATAATGGCTATTAAGTCAGAAGACTGTTGTCTGACTTCGGGCTCCTTATTCTTTAATCGATAAAGAATTGTACTGAGAATCGACTCCATGTGAGGCTTGAGGCGAGCACCCAATGCTCTTACGACTGTCCCAAGACCTTGTAGAAATACACGTTGTTGGGTAGTCTGTTCCTGGAAAGCATACAATACACCATCAACAAGCTTTAATTCCAACTGTGAATCCAACCCTATTAGACTATCAGGAGATGAGGAAATCATCTTTCCGATGGAATCGACAGCTAACCGACGTAAGCTTTCGTTGGCATCCTTTGTGTATATGACAATCTGTTCCAAAAGTTCAAGAAAATCAAACTTCTTGGCCAACTCAACCGTTGCATCAGCAACAAGGCGGGTCAATTGTACTGAATCCGAAGCAGTTCTTCTGTTCCAGAAACTTTTCAAAAACGGATCCATGATTTCAGTATTGTAGTCCTTGATTATTTGTCTCGATAATGGTAAGGAAATCATGATTCGTAAAATAGTTTTCCGCATATCTTCATCAGGTGAATTGAACTCACGAGCAATCACATTCATTAACTCCTTGGTGTAGTACGTGGCGTACTCTTCGTAATTTGGGTCGTGACACATTAACGGGATGATTGTACCAATACATTTCAAAAATGCTGCTAGACCTTTACCACGGTGATTTCTCAAACCGAGCCATACTGGTTCTAGCACTGTTTCAAACGATTCAATCCCATAAGGTGAGACATTTTCAGCTAGTTGCGAAAGTGTCAATGCAGATATTGTCCGGACTTGAAGTACCTCATCACTGAGTCCTGGAGTCAACACTTCGACAAGCCGTTTCAAGTACGGTAAGATGGAAGTACCGTTTCCGCCTCCCAATATAATGCAGAGTTGTTGGACAATTTTAATCCCCGTGTGTTTGGCCATCCATTTCTTTGACTTGATCACTGCCTTGAGAAATGGCATAAAGTTGACAAGACCAAGAGTATTGGCTACGATTGCAAACACCCGAGATGTGATATTTCGCACGTATTCATCGACGTGGTCAAGATCAGGACGCAAGTTGGAGATCATGTTGGCTAGGCCAGCCGCCTTGGTTAAGTTGGAGATGATATCACGAGCCTCTAACCGGAGAGTAAAGTCTTCATCTATGAGTAATGGTGAAATTACAAGAAGTATCTTGTGGGTAAATGGGCGGACAAGTTCGTCCAACTGAAATAAGACGCGCCCTATTAACTTGACCAAAACATGCCGTTCTTGGTCATCCAAATTAGGTTCCAATAGCAAAGGTAAAATTTGGTTGAAAAGTACCTTTGGGCCAAACTTACGTGCACCATCTGTTATGGTCCTGAGTGACCGCTTCCGTGTAATTTGAGATCCGTTTTTCACCTTGAGCAAGAGCTTCATCACCTCAATCTCCTTCTTTTCTTCGGAATTAAGATGGTCTGTGTTCTTTAGTGATACCAACTTGCCAAAATACTTCATGTCTTCCTGTTTTAAGTAATCTAAACCAGTTACACCAGGAACTTCCGTAGGAATCTGGCTCTTCAACATCATCGTTTGGTGCTGATCATCCGTAGATGGAGGAAGATAGTAGTCTACAATATCAGGTGGCTTTCCATTGTCAGCCTGTTGAAACCCTGGTGGTGGTAGCACCTTAGTGTATCCGGTGGGCAAAATCTTGTCGAGAATAGAATCAGTTAGAGGAATACCATTTATTACCGGAACTTTCTGCTCGACGAGAGCAGTAATCAACATGTCTCGTGGTTTCGTAACCATTAGCTGAGCCTCATATTCTTCTGGTGTGATATCCCAACGTTTCTTTCTTTTTCTTGGTTGCATTTCAGGCACTGGTGCTGTTATTGTTTTACCGTTCTCGTCCTGTTGTTGGATAAGCTTTTTGACACGTAATTCTTCACGTTCAAGTACCCGATCTTCCATTTTCTCTTTGTATGTCTTTGTCAGACCCAAATCAATTGCTCGATTGAATCGTTGCTGGTTGTAAGTATTCTTGACTATGTCTGCCTTCAAATCGCTCGAAGCAACCGCATCGTCATTGGCATGCTCTTCTCGAAGCTCCTTAGCGAGACTAGCAGGAATTGTGTAGTCTCCCACTAAACTCTTGCCTCCATCCATCTTATGATTATCTTTCTTGCGTATACAGGTTTATTTTTCAAAAGATTATGGCCTGGTAAAATTCAATGTATGTATCTGGTAGGATTGTTTGGCGATAGATAAGATGAGGCGTGCGCGCACCGCCCTATGCCGATATCAAAACCAAGCAAAACCTAATCTATTCATATTATTGACAAGATAATGGCGTCTCAGAATTCTACGGTGTTGCTTAACAGGCTTCTTGGTCTTAAGGAGAGTGTACCATTTCTCCTTGTACTTGATTCCCTTGCTCAATCCGGAAATTTCCTTGTCAACGAATTTGCTCATCGGATTCTGGGCACCAATGCCATCTACGTGTCGTACGAAACCGTCAATAAACCACACTATGTTAACACATTCATTGAAGCAACTGGAAAGACTCCAGCTCAGGTTGTTACAGCTGTTCATGAGGCTGTAGGACAATCTACCGCCAAGACGCTTGTTGTAATCGATTCGCTCAACTACATTCCTAACAACGAATTGACACAATTCATTTCAAGCGTATCCCTTCCATCCCTCACTATAGTAGGAGTGTATCACAGTGGTGTTCCTGTCCCGCATTCTGAAACAGTCAATTTTCCCTCGGCTGCAACATTACTTACGTACATCGCGAGTGGGGTGTTTGAAGTTGAACCATTTGTGGATGAAGAGCAAGAAAAACTTCAGATTTCGGTGGATTCTCGGTTTAATAGTCCTCTATTCAAACTTACTTTGACCCATCGGAGAAAGTCGGGAAGATCACTTATCTATCAATACAAGATCAACACTTCGTCACATGAAATTGAGATCTTTAAGGAAGAAAAACAAACAGACTCGCCAGAAGACGAAACTCTCCTTGAAGGACTCACGACATTTAATCTCGCTACGAGTTCAAGACAAAAACTAGCCCGTGAACAAGTAGAACTTCCTTATATGGAAGCACAGCAAGCCTTAGGTTCGAGTGGTGGTGCAATCGTGTACGAATTTGAAAAAGATGACGATTATGATGAAGAAGATCCCTACGAAGATCCGTTTTAGGTTATCTGAGATACGGAGATCATAACAGAGAGAGATGGAAAAGTCGCTTCCGGTTTATTTTTGGAGAAAGGGCGACTCTTTTGGACATTGTTACCATGTGTGCTCTATATTGGTTTGGCCGGTACTGATTAAGCACCCAAAGCGAAAACACAAAACGTGTTTCTCGCTTAGATTTGCTAAAAAAACACGGTAGATTAATATTATACTAGTGAACATCCATCTGCTTGCGGGGTCAACTTTTGACAGATATTTCTTGTGGGTTTTTTTATAGAACTTATTTACTTACATACCTCACTGAGTGAAATTTTAGCTATTTCTGGGGAATCGGCTCCGAACTACCGTGAGATTTTGCACTCGGTTTATAATATGGCATCATCATAGTCTTGGTTTTGCTTACTTTGTCCCTATTTTACTGGAGAACAAAGTTAAACTGGGAAGAATTGAAGAAATAGCCACGATCTGATGAAACCCTTTACTATTAGTGTTTTCTCTAATCGAGAATAACTTTCAAATAAAAAAGTTTTGATGGATAACAGTACCTTATGACATTTTCATTTAGAGAATAGATTCTCTAGAACATCCCTAGAATTGCAAATATTTTTACAAGTATTTGTGCCCTAATTTTAAATTCCTCCAAAAAAAAATAATTAAATCATAAGTTTCGTTGTAGAAGAAATTTTACGTCATTTAGATTACCCGTCATTTGATAACCATTCTAGCAATTCCTGTTGGTTTAAGTGTATATGTGCATTATTTTGAGATACCTGGTTTTATTTTATAAATTGCAAGACTTTGAATAAATAATATATCCTCAGAACTGCGACCTTTTTCTTCAGATTTCCTGAATTGGTATCTACTTTTTATCTTTTATACACTACACATCGTTATTTCCACCCAGTGTCAATCTAGCCTTCTTTTTTATTATATAGCTATTACTCATCACCTTCTTCTTATCTTCATCTTAATTGCAGCCAACGCCGCGCCTAATTTAGATTTCTCGCTGATTTGTTCCAATTCAGCTTCTGTTATTACCTTCTTGGTTAACAAGTTGAAAATTGATCCAAAAGCCAATGACATCACAGTACAAGTTAATATAATCACATTGTATGGCATGGAGAAATCTGGAGTTGGTAATGTAAGCAATAAACTAGTAGTCCGGAACTCGTACGGTTCCTCTTGGTTCAAAATGGTTATTACTGCTGGTTCTATTGCAAATCCATGGTTGGCATCTGGAGGGTATTCATGATACAACAACAAAGACTTGTCAAACAGATAAGTCAAAATCACCGTCAGATGTGCAGGGATGGACATTAAAAACTCCATATGAGATGGTCTTTTTCTATCCACTGCTGGTTTGTAATACCTATTCTTGATATATGTATCCTCATTTCCAGTATGAGTTCCAAACTCGTCCTTCACCAAAACAGACATTGTATTCGAGTACAATCTTACAAACCAAGGCAATGATTCAAAGTACACAAATTCAACTGTTTTATCGCCTGGATTTTGAAAGGATACTCGAAAACCACCCTTGTCCTGTGAATATCCTGTTAAGTAACGGGACACCATTAATGGAGCATCCTCAACAGGTTTCGTTTGTCTACTATCATTCGTCAGAAACCTGATGTTGTATCTTTGGTCATCTTTAATATTCTCTGAAATTAAATTTTCACCACGGACTTCCCATGAAGCCAAGCCAAGCTCAACATCCTTGACAAATGTGACATTCCAATACTTTGGATCAATGTCGATGTTGATGGTGGTTGATTTAGGATCATCTATGAATGCTGATCCGGCGATCTTTCTGCCGTAAATAGTTTCCAAGTCCCATTGAACCTCGGTCTTTTCTTCCTGAGGAAAGCATTGCCAGTTATTGTGAGTCTTCAGAGTATCACAACGTAAATTGTCACCTGGGGTTGGTTTTGGGATTCCCCCCTCTTCCTTTTTACGAATTGATCTCGTAATATCCACCACTTGGTTTATTGTCTGGTGTAATGTTAACCGACATTCGTCTTGGCACTCTGTTCTAACATCAATTGACATACCGTGCCACAATGAATCAAACACTTTATGGCCATCTAAAAGCGATGAAATTCCTGCCTTTCCTCTTGTTGGTAACAACTTTAAAAATGGCGTTAAGTTTTCTGTACAGATAGGTTCACTTGGTAATGCAGCTCTCAAAAAATATAAGTTGTTTGACTCATCCAGAGCATAGAGAGTTTGGTTCTTCTGGTTGTGGGGAAATGTCGTTATTGAATCGTCAATAAAGTTCAATGATGCACAAAAGAATCCTGATAAAGTTTTTGAAAGTTTGAACCACTGCTTTTGGGCTGATTTCAAGTCTGGGGCTTCAATGACGGCTGACATCTCAACTCCAGTACCACCACTTTTTGCACCTGAGAGAGGTAAACGGCCCCATTGTTTATCCCACCAACCTTGAGTGAAACGTAAATTAAGTTCTCTGGTATTCGTTTGTGAGATTATTGGCCCCAATGCTCTGGGGAAATATGTGTAATGGGTATCGTGGTCATGATTTGACGAAGCATTGTGATAGTATAACTCGATAGGTAGTGACTCTATCTCAAACTGGAATGAAGCCAACAAATTATTACGCGGTAAAGGCTTTAAATCAAGTATCTCATGATATCCTGCCACCGCAAACGGGATAAGAAAGAGAAGCCAGAGCATGCTTACGTGGTATACAAGACTATGAGTTTCGGTTGAAAAAGTAGCAAAACGCGGCGCGCGACATTGAGCATTTCCCTCGCGCGCGACATCTACAAATGGTTTGTTATTGTTTACACTCCCATCTACAAGAACCTAACGCATTTACTTCGACCAATGTCAAAAACGGACGCTTCTGCATTGGAAGATCATAAGGAGAATATCCTACCTATGCCTGGTGGCCGTTCTGCAGCTAAGCTTGTGTCCAGGCTAGATGTAAAGCCGCGGATTCTACAGAAAGAACGAGCACAATTTGAAGCTGACCTCACGAAGATAGAAGACCTAGACGACCCACTCCAGTTATACATCGACTACATTTCCTGGACACATTATACTTACCCTCAAGGGGTAAATAATGAAAGTGGCCTTCTTAATTTGTTGGAAAGGTGTACTTCGTATTTCAGAGACACCACCCACTACAAAAATGATGCCAGATACCTCAAGGTCTGGCTAGAATACGCAAATTACTCGGATTCACCACGAGATATCTTTGTTTACTTGGCCAAAAAGGAAATTGGAAATCAACTAGCACTCTACTATGAAGAATTTGCCAACTACTTGGAGATAAATGGAAAATTCACGGATGCCCGTGAGATCTATCAATTGGGTATCCGTGCCCAAGCACGACCATTGGCACGCCTCCAAAGAAGTTATGATAGGTATCTTGAACGATCTGCTGCTGTTTCGTCATCTTCTACCCCATCATTGTCAGGAAGGGCACTAGCCACTAAGCATGGCGATGAAATCAATGAAACAGATAATCATAAATCCAAGAAGCCAAAGTTAGATGTGTTCCGAGATCACCCACAAAATAATCAGAGTGTTTTGCAGTCTATCTTCTCCAATAATCTGCCTCATGAACTTGGAGCTCTCAAGTCAAGAATTAAGGAAAATATTGTGACATCTACTCCTTGGGTTGGTGAAACCATCCCACAACAATCATCAGCGCCTTCATCCAGATCTTCTACAAAAATAGCTGTCTTCAGAGATGTTCCCACCCAGGAAAATGCAGTTGAACGAACTACTGAGATTGATGCTCAAGGCCGAGTATCTACCGTAATAGACGTACCTCGCAAACGACGAGAACAAGTCTTTGTCAATTTTGACTTGTTGTACCAAGATAATGAAGAATTTAGCTTTGAGGAAATCCTTGCACTCAAGCTTCAGAAGCAAGAGCAGACGTTCACTATTCCGTTAAAAGATGAAGATACCAACCCACGCTCACCAACTCTCACTGTTTTCTCACGCATGGCCAACCAGGAGGTAGTTAACTTATTTAATACTGCGGCTCAAGACCTTAATTCCGATGATGAACAAACACCGGCCGACAACACTACTAATTATGAAGGATTTGTAACTGAAACCATACATCACACTCAATCAAAGCAGCTTGATCCAATTGTTACACCTCCAACAGATAAAGAAGATATCCAGAGTTCTCCGTTCATTGAACAACCCTCATCAAAACAGCCATTAGTCATTACTAATATAATGGACTCTAACCTTCGGACATCTCTTTTGGACAATTTGTCGGTTCCACTCTCGGTATACTCTGGGTATTATGATATGTCAAGCCGTAAGATTGCTAAGCTTAACAAGTTCCGTGAGATTACCACCTCAAATAAAGCAATTTCCAAAGGATCTCTGGCTGCCATGATTGAGTTTTGCGGTGATGAAATATATTGCTTGCGACATGAGCTAGGTAAAGGTGGCTTTGGATTTGTTTATCTCATTGAAACAGGTACCACAGGCGAACTAAAGGCTCTCAAGGTTGAGAGTCCAGCATCAAAATGGGAATTCTACATATTAAACCAGGTTCATCGTCGGCTTCTTTCCTTTGACGATGCAGCGAAGACAATGACTGTGAAACCACAGGCTTTATACCTTTTTCAAGATGAAAGTTATTTAATCATGGACTTTTGCCCACAAGACACATTACTCAATGTTGTGAATTACTACATGAACAAAAGTTCTACTGTCGATGAAGCGTTATGTATTTATTTTGCAAATGAGCTTTTGAAGGCAGTGATTAACCTTCATAAAATTGGTATCCTTCACGGAGATTTGAAGGCTGACAACTGCATGGTAAGGTTTGATCATGCTAGCGATTTAAGTGAAACATATGATCACACGTGGTGTAAGAACAGTATAACGTTGATTGATTTCGGACGGGCTATCGATATGACGTTGTTTGAAACTAATACCCAGTTTATTAGCAACTGGAAGGTCGATGAACAAGATTGTCCCCAAATGAATGAAAACAAACCTTGGAGTTATGAGGCGGATTATTATGGGCTTGCCGGTATTATTCACACATTGTTGTTTGGTTCCTATATTAAAATCCGGAAGAATAATGATCTGCAAATTGTCTTGGAAGCATCTTTGAAACGATATTGGCAGCTTGATCTTTGGAAGCCGTTATTTCACCTTTTGCTCAATCCTTATGAATCTGATTCGCCAAAGAAACCACTTGTTGACGAACTACTTCACCACCAACGAAACTTTGATACTTGGCTTCACAACAATAGCAAGTCACGGCACTTAAAAAACATCATCCAGGGTATTGAACTTGACTTAAATCTTCAAAACAAGAAAATCACAGGTTAAATAAATACCATCACATAGCATATATAGAATCATCATGGCTCCCCCTGATGCTTGAGATTACTCAATCTCGCATCAATAATAGCATCAACATCTTCTTCTTCGTCATCGTAGTCGCCACCTTTATCTCCCCTGAAAAGCTTCAGAATCTTCCACTTAGACTTCTTCGTCTTGAATCTCTTTCCACTAGGTAATACTTCAAAGCCTTCACCATCAAAGTTATTTCTATGATACTCGGCACTCGTGGCTGACAAGATTTCACCGGTTCCACTTGGGGCTTGTTCACCTGGCATTGGGTTGGTTCCAGCTCTTTTTCTAGAAACGGCTGACGTTGGGTCGGAGTCTTCCAATTCTTCTTCGAACTTCGCTGATGATATATTGCCTGTGATCTTAGCAAAAAGCTTCTTGATGTTCGATTTAGTCGTTGATGGATCACGAGGGAAGGTCCAGCCCTGGTACAAATACTTGTATGCTTTTTCTTCAAAGAGTCTTCTCATATCCATGTCCTTCTCAAACAATCTAAAGAGATCGTCATCGTTTGGTTTTATCATAAATTTTAATACCTTAATGATGATATCAAAAAGAAGAGCAATTGTTACAAGTGCTAACATTGTAGCCCACCAAGTTTGATCTTGTCCCCAGGTTATCAACCCATACGATACAAAAAAAATCGTAGACTCTTTGGCTCGGTACAAGAACATAATTAACACATTCCAAACAGCAAATCCACCGACAGAGATGATGAAGGCTGCAAATGCTAACCATTGACGATTCTGCACTTCTATGAGTTCCACTTTTGCGTTTATGACAATAGTCAATACTGTAAAAACAAGGGATCCCAAAGGAAAGGTAGTATTATCTCTAATTGCAGATACGCCCCAGGTGTAGTAGGCTAAGAATGAGATTCCGACACTTTGGAAGGTTGCCAAGACCATCCACCAGACAAATATCTTAAGATTGAATGCCTGGTACAAACGGCCCTTGGAGTACAACTCGGGTACAGCAAGTAAAGTAGCTGGTTTTAAATCACGGTCAAACATTCCAACACAAATAACAGGCAACGAAGTGAACAAAGTATTGAACATTGATAATGACCAACTTTCGTACATGGAAGATCCTGAGAAGAGTGTGTTTCTCTGGTAAATGCACTGTGTCAAGTAGAATAAGAGTTCCTTATAGAAGGTGCATAACACAAACTTAGACGTTCTGATATAGTTATAGCGACCATTTACTAACAAAAGTTTGAGCAAAAACCTGAATTGGGCAATCGCGTAATCAGCTGAACGTGCTGCTTGAAGCCCTTCTTTGCCTGTGATTCCTACCCCGATATCAGCACTTTGAATCATAGCAATATCATTGGCTCCATCGCCGATCGCAAGGGTCACAGCCCGATTATTCAAGTTACGTACGGCACTAACCATACTGGCTTTCTGAGAAGGGGATGCACGACAGCAAATAGTGGAGTCTGCTTTCATACAAAGCTCGATGAACAATGATATCAATGTAGGATCGTTCTCAACATCGGTTAAGGTTCCTCCATCAATCACTAGAACGCAATGAGCTACTCCTCCTCCATCAACTTGACCAGTAGCTGATGTAAGAGCATCCATTAAATGATCTATTCCATCATCATTAGATAGAATAACTACCGTGGAGTAATCCTTGATTAAACGGCATGAGTATCCGATGTTGATGGCTGTTTCCCTCTTATCACCTGTAAGCATCCACATCTTGATTCCGGCTCTTCTCAAATTGTCAATGGCATCGCTAACTCCCTCCTGTAATTTATCTTCGATAGCAGTTGCACCAATCAATTCAAAGTTTGTTTCTATCTTTTCTCCGACGGCTTCAACTTTTTGAGCACGGTCTTCCAATGAAATCTTAGCCTCATTGTATTCTGCGTTCCATCTTGCGTATTCTTCCTTGTCAACCCATTTGTACGAATACATCAATGTTCTCAACCCTTCAGTGGAATATTCTTCGATGTGTTCCAATGTTTTCTCGATTATATATTCATCATTCACCAATAACTTATCTGGGGGTAAGTATGTAGGTTCCAATGCTCGAGATTCATCTAAGCTGTACTTCTTGGCTTGTTGAATGTGTAATGATTTTCTGGCTTTCGTGGCAATATCATTGAGTTCATCAGTTTCGCGGTTCAGAAGAGCATTGTCAATGGATCCAATGCGATCTAACGCAGTTGAATTATACCCCAAACTTTGCCTAAAAGAACTCATAGACTTTCTTGCTTCGCCTTCATTACTCAATCTTGAATTCAATACAGCATCTGCTTCCATAATTCTTCTATCATTGGAATTGGCAGCAATTTCCCGTGCTCTAGTTCGAGCAACGTCTGCAAGTTTCAAACGCTCTAAGATAATATTATCAGCTCCCTTGCAAATAATGCAAATTCTATTATCCGGAAATTGTACAATAATAGACATCCTCTTTCTATTGGAAGAGAATTCAATCACGTCAAGAACCTTGTACTCTTCAAACTTGGGTTCTTCATCAAATCCATTGGGGTAAGTTTTGATCGTCAATTTGGTACTCTGTCTATCAAACACAACATACCCCAAGTCTCTGGCTGCTTGAACTAATGCCAACTCATCAGGTGACGCCGCTTGGTAATTAATATCAGCATCATCAGGGTCGCTTGACTCGGCAAATATATCACTGATACTGGCTGATGAACTTACCTTAGAGTCTTCCTTTCGAGGTAAACAAGTATTACACAATGCAATGCTTAAGAGAAAAAACTTCGACTTCTTGGCGAATAAAGTCTGAGGATGGCTTTGGATATACTTCAATAGCTGGATGGAATTGTTCAAGAATTGAGGTTTCGTTGGTTGTGCAGAAGATTTCCACGTAGATTCTGACTTAATGGACATAGCTCCATCTATACTATCACGTACGATAGTTGTGCTGTTTCTTGGAGATTTGGGCCGCGGCTCGTACATGCTAATTCTAGGAGCCTGTACAAGGGGTTCGGATTCGTTTTCAAGTATCATATCTAAATCATGTAGCCAACTGACCCCACAGACAGAAAATTTACGGAAAATCATCAAGTTATCCGTTAAAGTACCGGTCTTGTCTGTAAATATGTAACTTACCTGACCCAACTCTTCCAAAATTGTGGCTGTTTTAGCTTCAGCTGGAGTGTTACTTTCAACGTGATACATGTCAATGTCAAACTGAAGAAAACATAATTGCATGACTTTGATGATCTCCATCGTAACATAAAGTGAAAGAGGAATCAATGTGTTATACATGATAACAAAGCCCATCAATGTAGCTGCCACTCCAGCGTCCTGGTCAAACAAATACCAAGCATTTTGTCGGGTTGAATTATACTGAATTCTCTGTGCCATGGTGGAAAACGCAGATAAAAGAATAACCACACATACCATGAACAAAACGATAAAGTTGATATTTCTTTGAAGTTTTGGAGCTTTCATTCTCGGATTTTTGACATTGTTCATTCTTATCTTAGTTTCTTCACCAGTGAAAATAACTAATCCCAACACAGACTTAGTGTTACGTAAGATACATCCTCTGTAAACAACATTGTCTGGTCCTAATGAGTAAACATCGTCATTCATCGTGAAAGAACCCTTAAAATTATAAAGATCTGAGTTGGGATCCTCAACAGTGACTAATGTCTTGATATTTTTTAAGGATGCAGCAGTAGCGGTCGCTTTTGCAATTTCCGGATGGGGAGTTTTAGATTTAAGATTCGTTTCACCGTCGAGTGCCATGGTTTCAACGAATGCTTCTTGAGTTTCTGATTCACTGGTGGCAATAAGCACAACGTCTGCCGGAAACCATTCGTTTTCGTAAATTTTGACAATATCACCTACCTTGACGTTTTTCCATTTGGTGTTATATTCTTTGAGGTTGTAACGTTTCATCGCTTCAGAATTAGTGAATGTGGTGTTGGTAACTTCATCTGAAAGTGAGGACGCGGAAGATAAGTTGATAGTGCCAGTGGTCATCTTCATGTTGACTGGTAGTGTTTCAGTCATAATAGTAGTGATTGAGTGTGTGTCTAGATTGGCGAGAGATGCATCTTCCTTAATTACATGGGTCCTTTTGTTATTTTCTTCTTTATCATGGCCGTGTCTTTTCCAGTCATCAAAGCCTTCTCTTGCTATTGAGATAGACATGAAGATCAAGAGTGGTATGATGGTTGTGTAGTGACCGGTTGTAGACCAACTTGGAATCATTTGCATGATTGCAACAATCATGAAGTAGCAATTGGCGATTTTGGAAAACTGTGCCTTAAGTTGTTTTGGCAAGAATGTATAGATGGTGTATTTTGAGGAAGTTATCACATTGTTACAGTAAGGTTCGTTATTTCTCTCGTCGATATATGCGTTTTGTGATTCGCAATAGTATTTCTCCAGGAAGTAATCGTTTACAATGTCATGGTTGATACAAAGCGGTACAATTCTGCCTGCCTCCGTTGGTGGAAGGTCTCTAATTCCAAAGATACGATTGTATAACTTCACTGTGGCCTTAACAAAGTTGCTTTGAGATACATTGTTGTAACGCGTTATGAGATCGGGGCGAGTGATGAATGAAGGGGTTGAGATATTGGAAATGGAACGCGTGAGTTGAGTTGTAGATGTCAGACGTGATGAATTGTAGGGGTAATTTTGTAGATGATTTTTTGTGGTCGTATGCTCTTGTTGTTCCTCTTGAGATTCATCGTGTGATGAAGGTGGTGGGGACTGTGAATTAGTTTTGGGTGGTTCTTTAGGAGGTTCAATGCTAATCTGAGGTATGGTTATGGGTTCATTACTTGAAGGCGGTTGTTCGGGAGGTAAGGATAGTTTGCTGAGTTCAATGAGTGTAGGAGGAGATTCCTTTGGTTCTTGATCCAGGGAGTTTGTCTGGAATGCTTTATTGAAAAGCTGTGATCGAAGTGAAAGACCACGTTTCCGACGTGTGCTTGGGGTGGACGAGGATGATTCAGTCAGAAGGGAATCCATGGGGCAGTCAGATGGTGCAAAAATTCTATGTTCTTTATCACAGATTTATTGGTGTGACAATGGGTTCCTATTGTATATGTGTACACCAAAATGCCTAAAGTAATGTGGGGAGCGAAATATTAACAGCGCTAAGCGACAAAATCGCTACTGGTACGATTGATTTCTCGTAACTGGTGTATAAAATTTTTTATTGTGCGTACACAGCCAGTGTCAGATCTACAAATCAAAACAATTATTACCAGGGTCAAAAACTTCTGGATAGAACTGCGCCTGAACAAGAGAAAGTTTAAAAAAAAAGTATATTTAGAACGAAGCTGCACCCATTCACGAGGCTTAAAGATCTTTTCACCGCGACTGAGCAAGAATTTTAGTTGATTAACGCTCCGGTACATAGTTGTCCTTTACCCTCTCGGGGCACTAGAGAACAAAAATGCCAGCCTAAGAACCTTAAACTATATTTGAGACTGAGCCCAATCAACCTTACAATAAAAATTGTAGTCTATAATAAAGATATCGAGATAATTTTACCCCTCCCAGAAGAAAAAAAAAAATATTCCGATAAAAGGGCAAATCGGATCCACAAGGCGGGAGGAGCCTTTTTTTTACGCCTGTGGTGCTTGCAGTTCTCGTTGATGAATAGCCATTGTGGCATGTAACATTTGTGTTGCATATTTTTGCCCCAGGAACAATGACAAGAACGGCAATATCTTTTGCGTGGAGATTATCTCCAATGGATCCAACCACGTTTTAGAGCCGCTCTGTGGGACGGAAACAGCAGAAAGAGCGCCGAAATAATAGCCGCATCTATGTTTAGGCCGACGAGGAAAAATATTATCTACTTCTGCATTGGTAACGGCTGCAAATCAAAGCACGTATATTAAATTATTTTTTTTATCCAACTTAAAGCTTTGGAATGTACCAGACATTTTCTGGACAAGTACTGTTTGCCGTACTGTCAACTGGAGAAAATTTGCCAGTCAACACGTTCCCTCTCAAGTTGTGGTAGTACCAAACTTCGTCAATGGCGCCATTCAAACATCCAATGTAGACCTTCTTATCCTTGTGCTTCAGAGACAAAGCATCCTGAATGTCCAGCAACTTGTACTGTTGGGTAACCGAAGGCTTGATACCGTGCTTCTTCAACCACTTGTAGGTAGGTAATTTGCCCCAAACCTCAATCACACGACGGTAGAACGAAACAGTGTTTTCAAACTTTGTGTAGTCACCAGTGAAACATTTTGGATCCAAACTTGTCATACACGTGCCGTGCTTGTTAAACTCGTGGGCCCAGAAGTCAGCATTGCTGAGGTTGGCGACATTGGACTTTGGATTGTTGGGCCAGTACTTATTCATCGACTTGTACAAGCTGTCTTGGTCAAAGGTATCTACAATAACTTTGGTGACATTGTCGCTGGAATCGTTGATGTCCAAGCTGGGGTTACATTCGGATGGGTAGGTACCGTCACAACGGTCACTCCAGAGACCATGGATGGTAAAGAGTTCCTTTACTTCGTCCTTGGTGTGGTTATTATCGAGCTGGATCTGGAGTTGGTGGGCATCATCCCCTCCAGCCTTGGCAATCGAGAGGTAATCAAGGTTGTAGTCCCAGAATTGAGATTGCAAGAATATCCCGTTTGGTTCAAAACAGCAAAAATATTCGTCCGAGACAGCAGTGGAGTTCAAACAGGTATATTGTTCGTTATGGTTATCATAGAAGGCTTTGCAGCTCTCCACATGAAATTTACCATGTCCCGAAGGATACGCGCTAGCCAATCCGGCTGCAACAAGTAGTAATGATGTAAGTTTAAACATTCTGATAATGAGAAAACTAATTGTCTTGTGCCAGAAATGTCACCATTTATATACAATTCGTTTGAAGCCGATTGTTCCACGTTTTTGCCCCACGTTGGAAGTCGCGGGATGCAACGGGTATGACATCGGTCTATAGTTGTTGCGCAGATATTTTTTTTCTCCTGTTGATCTAATTTATCTTACTGGCTGACAGTCAGTTTCGGCTAAACTGCTGATTATAAGAGATAGGTTATTGCGTTAAGTTGCGGTTTGAGTTTTCCGTTTTTGATTTTCCTTCAACGGGGTTGGGTTGATCAATCATAAACACATTTATTCGTACATAAATTGCCTAGTTAGTCAAACCAATGACACCACAGGCTGGTCTACCACCAGCGTGACCAGTGGTCTTGGAGTCATCGTGGCCACCCTTACCGTAGTCGTCGGTACCTTCATGAACAACAACAGTTCTTCCCAAAATAGAGTTTTCACCCAAGAGCTTAACCAACAAGTCTTGCTTGGAACCCTTGGCAACACCGTTAGAATCAGTAGTGATGTTACCCAAGTCACCGACGTGTCTTTCGTCGTCTTCTGGAGCACCGTGAGTCTTCGAGAATGGGTTGAAATGAGGACCAGCAGAGGTACATCCGTTGGTGTTGTCACCAAAGGTGTGAATGTGGAAACCTCTCAAGGCGTTTGGATCGTTACCGGAAATTTCCCAGCTGATAAGGGTTGGGTCCGATTCCTTTACTTGTTCAAAGTGAACGACACCGGCGACCTTAGAGTCACCTCTTAAAACTGCAACTAAAAGATGTTAGAATTTGCACATTTGTATGTATTTTAATTTTCAATCCAATTGATCCAATTGATCCACAAAATACTCATTTTCTTCCCGGATCAGATCCAATCGATTCAGAGCTCATCGATGGGCATCTACATACCTGCTTTGACCATCTCGTTAATAACTAATTGGCTAGATTGATTATTAAGGGAGGCAAGAGGAGATTTTTCGGCGTTCAATTTATAGAGGGGCCACAGTATTACACAAAACTGCATAATTGCCACATACGGATCGGCTTAATAATGCATCTGTAAGCTGGCTCGTGGATTGGCCCAAATTATACAGGAGAAGATTATTCCCGCCCAATTGAATTTCCGAATGGATTCAGTTAGCGTAATTCTCGGTTTGTCGCACGGACAATCCTCCACCTTTCATTAAGCCACAGCGGTCTTAACTGAATTGAATTCTAGTGGACATTCGCTCTGCCTTCAAATCTAGCCTGCAGAAAAGAAAGCAAATCATGGTAGCATTATGGTTGCTGTTATTATACTAATCTCTAATCATTGTCATGTGTAATAAAAATCATTGCCACGTTTCTAGTACAGTATATCCTTGGTTTTTAGTAAAAGATTGAAAAGGCTTCTATAACTACTAATCAGGTTGGAGAATATCTTGTGGTTTATATACTTTTTCATCAAGAGCTGTTTTTTTGGATCAACGGGGAAATTTAATTGCTCACCCTAATGGTTATGGTAATGTTCGCCACACGAGCAAATATTCATTACTACGTTGAGAGGTTGCCACAAAGGGGCGGAGTAAGATGTCTACCTCTGTAGTTGCCATTGTCCTTCAAGCAGCTGGGTGATGTTCTGCGATGTAGAGCTTTACAACAGTGTTCCGCACAACGTTAATATCTTCATCGATGTCAGGGAAAATTTTCTTCTCTAGAAGGTAAGTGTAGAGTTGTCTTTTTGTCCAATTCTTGGGATGCGAAGTATCCTTGGACTGTGGCGTATCCTCATTATCCTTCTTGGGTCTTCTCTTCTTGGTTGCAGGCGGTATATCTGGTAGATGGGAAATTGTATACATGACATACGCAGTCGAGGCCATAATCACCATCGTGTAAAAGAAAAAGCCCTTACGCTTGATTCGATTAAGCCATCTATCAAGAGGTGTAAATACCCGCTGGAATATTGCAATCCTCACCACCATAACCAGCTTGACCCTTGCTTAAGTACGAAACAAAGTCTTTAATACGGGTTAATAATGGTTAACACAGTCATGTGCACGCGCGCGCTGTCTGTATCCCAATCGGGACAGGGAGCAAAACAACGTCTTCAGTCTTATCTGAGGGAAACCCGCCCCCTACTTGAAGTCGCAAGGATTATTTGCCACTAACTCTTTTATGAAAAAGACCCAAAGGATTCACTTGTATTTGTTCTCGATATTCCTGCTTGCTATTTTGTTAACCCTTGTCTTCCGCCACTACCGCTACTTAACCACTACAACTGCCGTTCCAATGACTGACTTAAAATCCTACATTATTACCTTCAAGGAGACCGCTTCTGAATCCGACCTCTCTTCGGTCCAATCTAAGATCAAGGAGTTGGGTGGTGAAGTCGGAACCCACTTCAACTTGATTAAGGGATTTACCGCTCAGTTGCCTTCAATTCACACATCCTCTATCCAGGCTCACAGCAGCGTCTTGTCGGTCGAAGAGGACGGTCAAGTCAAAATCCAACCTAATTAGTTAGTATGGTATATAAAGCAACTCTTTATAATACACAGGTGACGTTTTAGGTGTTTTAGATTCTTGTATGGGTCATGGGTGGACAAGCCTCATCGGACTGCAGGTAATTAATTGCCTGGCTGGTCTCTTCCCCTCGGCTAGCATGGCTGCTTTTCCCCATATATTTAAAACCCCCTTACATTTCCAATCCCCCTTTTACTTTAGAAAAATTCAATAGCTTTCAATCAAATAATCATGACTGATGGCTATGATAGATACAATTCCCAGCCCAATTTCAAACCGGTGAACCACTTGTTTGAAAGTCGTCTTCGCCAATTCACTGATCGTGGTGGACAGTACCCCAATCTCAACCTCCCCAAATTCTACGACATTGAACGTATAGAACTTTCGGATTTAAAAACTTGGAGAGTACCTGACGACAAAAATGGCAAAACTCAGCGTCCTCTTTTTAAGGATATCAATTGGGATGAAGTAGAATGGCAGAATATTGGTTTAGGATATTCGTTTGGACCCTCTTGGAAAACCTTTTGGGTAAAGTTCCACGTTTCTATTCCCGAAAAATGGTTGAAACATGACCATATTGAAATTGAGTGGGATTCTTCTTCTGAAGCTTTAATCTATTCCAAAAAAGGGTTACCATTACAAGCATTCACTGGAGGTGGGGAAAGAAACCTCTTTAAGTTCCCTAAAGAATATCTCACTAGCGCAAAACAAACCTTCTACATTGAAGTAGCCTGTAACGGAATGTTTGGAAATGGTGATGATGGATTCCCTGATCCAAATCGTTACTTTCGTCTTAACAAGGCACACTTGGTGTTGCCCAATTTGGATGCCCGTAAGTTGTACTGGGACTTCTGGATCCTTGGTGATGCTGCTCGTGAATTCCCCGGTAGCCAATGGCAGAAGTATCAGGCACTTGAAGTCTGTAATGAGATCATGAATGTCTTTGATCCAGAAGATGTTAGCTCTGTTCTCAAAGGTAGAAAATTGGCTGCGAAATTATTGGGAGATAAAGTTGATTCGGAAGATGTATTCGATAAGAAGCGGATTGATGTATTTGCAGTGGGAAATTGCCATATAGACACTGCCTGGGAGTGGCCATTTGCAGAAACTAAGCGAAAAATTGTCAGATCCTGGACTACTCAGTTGAGGATTGCAGACCAATACCCGGAATATGTTTTTGTCGCGTCGCAGATGCAACAATTTAAATGGTTGAAAACATATCATCCAGAAATCTTATCCAAGATCAAGGACAAGTTCGCCACCAATCAGTTCCTTCCCATTGGTGGTTCTTGGGTCGAAAATGATACTAATTTACCAAACGGTGAACTGTTGATTAGACAATTTTTATTTGGCCAACGGTTCCAGTTTGATGAATTTGGATTCTACTCCAACATTTATTGGTTACCTGATACTTTTGGTTACTCTCTGCAGATCCCTCAGATCTGTAGACAAGTAGGTATCACACGTTTCTTGACCCAGAAGTTATCTTGGAACAATATCAATAATTTCCCCTTGTCGACCTTCAACTGGGTTTCACTTGATGGGTCTCAAGTGTTGGTCCATATGCCACCTGCAAACACTTATACCGCTGCTGCACACTTTGGTGATGTTGTCAGATCACAACAACAACACAAAAATTTGACTGATGTGCCAACAGGTTTGTTGTTGTATGGTAATGGTGATGGTGGTGGTGGTCCAACCGAGGAAATGATTGAGAAGATTCGCAGATGTAGAGGTTTGGCCAATACAGTTGGTTTGATGCCAAATGTCCTGTTAGGTGTTACTGTGGATGATTTCTATGAAGACGTTCTTGCTAAGTCCGACAATGGTTCTAAATTACCAACTTGGAAGGGAGAAATATACCTTGAGTTCCATCGTGGTACATACACCACCCAAGCCCAAGTAAAGAGATTGGTTCGTTTAGGAGAAGTTAAGCTTCACGATCTTGAATTGGTTGCTACATATGTGTCTCTCAAGAAGGAAACTAAGTACAAGTATCCTACAAAGGAACTTCAAGCTCTTTGGGAAGACTTATTGTTGTGTCAGTTCCACGATGTCATTCCTGGAAGTTGTATTGGAATGGTGTACTATGACGAGGTACTTCCTATGTTAACCAAGAACTTAGCTACAACTGAATCTTTGATTACCAAAGCTTTGAGCTACTTGGACAAGAAACCGGAACATAACTTTGTAAATACTTTGCCATGGGAGAGAACCGAGATACTCGAAATTCCAAAACATGAAAAGGAGTTGTATCATGAATTCAGCAGGTCTGAAGCGGTTCCAACTGGTCACAGTTTGTTAGTTTCTGTCACCACCTCTCTGGAAGGAACAACGGTCAACGAAATTGAACATCCTGCTTCTGTAAAAGTCAAGGATGGTCAATTTATTCTCAGCAATGATTTAATTAGGGCTACTGTTTCTCCATCAGGTACTATCACCTCACTTTATGATATTGTCAACGAAAGGGAAACAATTGATTCTTCGGTTAGTAAGGAATCTCTTGGTGGTATTCTGTATGTTCTCTTTGATGATGAGCCTTTGAATTTTCCTGCTTGGGATACAGAACTCTATTCGTTGAAGAAGTTCCGATTCTTGGAAGGAGAAGTCAAAATTGTTGAGAACACAAGGTTACGGAGTTCTATTCAGGTAAAACATCAGATTTCGAAAGATTCATGGATTGAAACTATCATTTCTATACAAGGTATATCTGGAAAGGGACTTTCGAACAATTATCTTCACTTTAAGACCAAGGTTAATTGGCACGAGACATATAAATTCTTGAAAGTTCAATTTCCTACCACAATCTACAGTGCATTGCAAGCCAATTATGAAACTCAATTTGGTATCACACGTCGTCCTACACATTACAACACCTCTTGGGATGTGGCAAAGTTTGAAGTTGCTCACCATAAGTTTTTGGATTTAAGTGAATATGACTATGGTGTCTCGGTGTTGAATAACAGCAAGTACGGTGGAGCTATTCATGGAAATCTCTTGAGATTGTCGCTCTTAAGGAGTGCTAAGGCCCCTGATGATGTTGCCGATATGGGAACTCATGAATTTGAATTTGCGTTTTATCCACACAAGGGAGCTTTGGGAAGTGATACTGTCAAGTTGGGTTACAACTTCAATTACCGCTTAGAAAATTCTATCGCTGCAAACGTTGACTTGTTCAATACAATTAGCTTAGAGAATCCTGGATCGCTTGTCCTTTCTCATATCAAGCGGGGTGAAAATGATGTGGATGTGAATCTATTGTCTTCCTTCAAAAGCGAAGGCTCAGGAAAGAGTATTGTTGTCAGAATTTATGAATCATTGGGTGGACTTCAAACGGCCAAGTTGAATCTTGGATCGTTGGAGGTAGCCCATGTTCACAAGACAAATGCCTTGGAAGAAAACGAAGAGGAATTAGAGGTTGTCAAGAATTCTGTCAAAATTAGATTGAAGGCTTTTGAAATTGGAACTTACAAGATCCAATTGAAGTAGAAAAAAATTGAGAATTGCAGCAAGCTATGCAGCAATCGCTGAAAAGAGTTTTGTATTCTGTTTTTGTTTTTATTTTCTAACCATTTTTTTTAAATGCCGCAATAGTTGGGGTTTAATAAATTTCACTTTTAAAGTAGTACCGCAGTAGTGATTAAAAATATTCACCTGAGCATCAATATAGTAAAAACCCTTGCCTCGATGGTCCATGGCCCGTGAAGAAAAAGGAGTAAAAGGTCTTATCGTGACATGTAAGCCGGTTGATGATAATTAAAAGTATTTCTGGCTTGGCTTGTGTTTTATTATTAATCTACTTCTGAGCCGACCCGAAAATGTCGGAGTAATCGTGAAAAAAATCAAAGTTTTTCTAAAATCTTCCAGGATTATTAAAAAATTCAAAATTATTCTCTCAGCAAGACCTGAATGATCACAACGTTTCGCTCGAGTACTCTATTGAGCGTCTAACAACAACACCAAGCCCGTCAAATGGTTACTATATTTAACACAATATGTACACATGACAACATTTACTCGGTTGCTGGTTGGATGCACAGGAGACTGTTGTCGGTCGCGCAGCAATTGACCCGCATAGGTAATGTCATAGTGCATGCACGGGGATCAAAACGTAACAGGGGCTACTGCAAATAAACAAATTTCAAAAAAAAAGAAAAGTGCGAGTACAGGTAAACAAACACAGTCAGCACGTCCTACAGCTAATCAGGCAATCATAGCTTCCGGAACCTCGTTTACAGTAATATGGTAAGCAAACAACAAAATTATCACCAGTAAGTGTAATTGCAGACTCAATTCTAAATCCAGGATTTCTGAGCAATCAACGAATTACGATATGAGCTTTGATCAGATATGTACTATGATTACTGTGACTAAAAATAAAAAAGTTAATCGTTGCCACCTACGACTGAAGTTTGACTCGCAGCTAAAAATACAAAGAGTCGGGGAGGCAAAAAAAAGAAAAGTACTCTCATTGATGGATACAGGAGGCACTATGAAGCTTCCACAATAGTAGAAAAATGATGTATGCAAAATCCATCAGCAGTGACTCTTCAGACAGAGCCAAGCAAATTACTGCAAATATCGCACCGAGTAACCCACATGAATTTTAGCGTTGTGAATCTCGTGTATCTTTGCTCCCGCTCAAATTCACCTTCCCTCATTTTCTCTTAGTTACGTAGGACTAGAAGTGCAATTTTCGTCAAACGCGACTACATGTAAGCGTTTGTGTTATTATTGATGTTTATAATTTGTGTTGCTCACGCAAGTCCCTTCTATTTCTGGGGATTCCCTCGCAAAAAACACGAATGCGGACTATATTTTTTTAATTACATACAGGATGCGGTTTATTCGTTTCATCCAGGTAATTCTTTTGAATTCTACTAACCAGTGCTCGTATACAGCTTTGAAAAGTATAAAAGGATAGGCTTTGTAGTCCCTCTAGTCTCTTCTATCATCAACATTAACACTCACACTCGCTTATTTTAAAATGAAGTTCTCTACTGCCGCCGTTATTGCCGCTTCTGCTGGTTCCGCTTTGTCCGCTGCTGCTTACCAAAACGACACCACCGTCACTGCTTCTAGCATTCAACACACTGTTATCACCATCACTTCTTGTTCTGACAACAAGTGTAACGAAGTTCCAGTCACTACTGGTTTGACCACTGTCACTGAAAACGAAACCATCTACACCACTTACTGCCCAATCCCAAACACTGAAACCAAGACTGATGTTCAAACCACTGTTGTCACCATTACTTCTTGTGAAGACAACAAGTGTCACGAAAAGCCAGTTACCACCGGTTTGACCACCGTCACTGAGAACGACACCATCTACGTTACCTACTGTCCAATCCCAGAAACCTCCCCAGCTCCAGCTCCAGCTCCAGCTCCAGCTACTTCTGAAAAGCCAGCTCCAGCCCCAGCTCCAACCTCTAAGGCTCCAGCCCCAGCTCCAGCTCCAGCTTCTGAAAAGCCAGCTCCAGCCCCAGCTCCAGCTTCTGAAAAGCCAGCTCCAGCCCCAGCTCCAGCTTCTGAAAAGCCAGCTCCAGCCCCAGCTCCAACCTCTAAGGCTCCAGCCCCAGCCCCAGCTCCAGCTCCAGCTTCTGAAAAGCCAGCTCCAGCCCCAGCTTCTAAGGCCCCAGAAGTCTCTCAAGTTTCTGAAGGTGCTGCTGCTGCTGCTGTCCCAGCTTTCGCTGCCGGTGTCTTGGCTGTTTTGTCTTTCTTGTACTAAACAGTTGACGGTTTTTGAAAAAATTCTTTTTTTCTTAGTTAATTTTTCTATACATTTAACCTTCAATGTTCGATCAAATTTGCACGATTTTTTCAACATGAAGAGTTAGGAATACATAGCGATTCTTCGAATCGATTATTCAAAAAAAATCAATACATCTTTTTATTTCAATGAATTTCGTAGTCAAGAAATTTTGCAATTTTTTTCGAGAACTTCCTACATTAGGTACACCTTGCAGCACCTCGCTTATTCTTTCGGGTTCTATTCGCTGGCGACATGTGATGTATATACGTACAATTCTTGTAAAGCTTAACATTAAAATTTCTCCTCACATAGCGAATTATGCACTCCTTCCTATGTATTGTACTACTTTTCTTTGTTCCGTGCTAAAAAAAGGGGGAGGGGTTTAGAGTCGCTAATAATATTCGTCGTCTCCCAACACGAGATTGGCGTCCTCTAACGCCTTCAAGACCTCCTGAAAATCTTCCGTAGTTTTCTCGGCAACAATTTCGCGCACACCATACACGCGTAGTCTCTCAATAACTACCGGATCAGGGCTCGTGAACTGAAAATAGATATCTTTCGTAGGAACCTTTTGATTGATCAAAGCATCAGGTATGTGAATGTGTGTGAGTTTACCAGAAGTTTCGGTATTAAGAATATTGATAAACTTGGTCAAGTATTTGTTGCTGGAGAAACCATGACTTTCGACATCAAGTGTGTGTGTGGCAATGTAGTCCTTCAACACTTCTACTTGGTCTGACCGCCGGGGTTTAACACCAAGCGATATCTTTAATCCTGGTTGGTGCTTTATTATAAGGTCAGTTAAGACAATCGCGTCAGATAATCTTACACCAATCGAACAGCTGTTGGATTCACACTGCCATACTGATTCATTATCCAATAACACGTTATTGCCGTTATATTTCCACTGTTTCGGACTTTGAACATAGTCATACCATCCGAGGAATATGCGACGAACCAAGCTCTTATTGTTTGTGTTCTGTTCCAAGTTCGTTGTTGTAAGGAATCCAAGGATCCGAGCCCCAAAATTGTAATCTGCATAGTTGGATTTAGTGGTTCCCTTGTTGAATATTTCAAGTAGATTATCCAACATTAATTTGTTACCTGTAGGCACTGTTCTGTTTTCTACATTGATATCAGCAATCAATGAGCTGACCTTATCGTAGATAGCACGATTGTTATCTTCCAATTTCTTCTTTAGCACCCCATCTAACTTGTCGACTGTCAAATACTTTGCATCTTTCGAAATATGTGACTTTAAAGGTTCACCGTATTTCTCGATAAACTTTTCCCATACAAATGTCTCATTCTGGTAGTTCTCAATGAATTGATACAAATACCGATGGAATTCAGGTACAAAGTGGATCTTTCCCTGTTTAGTGTATACTGGTATGTGTTCTGGTAATTTTTCTAGTACTTCATTTACGATGTGAGAAGTACCAACATCGGAATCACCACCTCTTTCTATTCCCTTGAGATATTTGTTCAAGGTATCAAACTTTTTGTCTATTGTACTGAACAAGTTTTCGTTGCTTATCTCAAGAAACTCTTGACGTTTGTTTAAGGTTTCCAATTGATCACTAAGTCTTTTGTAGTTGTCTTCTATTGATCTGAGATCTTTGGGTACCGGCGGTGAACGTCGATCTAAAATGAGCAACAAAACCCACACGGTAAACAAAAACCCCACTAGTATTAGATAGAAGCCAAGAAGCATATTAAAAATCCGTGAGTTTTTCTTGGGTATTTGTTCAATTTGTCCTTCATTCTGGTCTTCTGATGGACTAGGTAGCACATTTTCCTGGACGTGGCGTATTTGGTCGAACACAACAGGCCGTGGTTGGTGAAATACACTATCCTCATCAAAACGATTGTTTTTATCTTGTTCTGCATGCCATTCTTCATCTCCTGACACGTCTTCTCCATATGTATCAGAGTCACTGTCGCTTTGTTGGTAATCTGCGTCCCCCTCATCATCCAGTTCAGCTAATTTTCCTTGCTGAAACAATTCAAAGTAGTGATTGAAATCAGAATGGTCTTCCTCGTCTGTATCTTGTAATATCTTTAGTATTTGTTTATCAGTGCTGGATGCTGGTTTTGATTCTGCAGTTTCACGGATGGAACGTAGGGGCTGAGATGGACCCACATGTGCATGTAAATGTATGGAGGCATCATCATCAGTATCTCCATTAACTAATGGAAGCCGTGGGAAGCCTGCCATGTTTTTATTGAAATATGTTTAATATAACACACACCTGAGAGCGCGTTCGGGTATTTTGATTAAAGGTTCGTACAGTACAATAAATGAAAAAAAAGCTAACGCCCTGCACAAACTTACACCTGCCAGGAGAAATTTGCAGCCAACAGCTAAGTTCTACCAGACTTGACGAGACTGAATGTTTAACAGAGAAGGCTGTAGAGGGTTTGAAATACACTTAATCAAAGCCTGGTAGTTTCTGTTAGACCTGTCAAATTCTGAAACGAATCCTTGACATGTCTACATGTATTTTTTTTGGTAGTAACGTATGAATTAAATGCTATGTCTATTCTTCTTTTACTGTTTTGGGCTTGCCACATAATGCCCCATTCACAAGAGGGATGATACTGCCAACAACGGCTCCCAAATAACCCCCACACAAGAGTGTGATGGGCCACTGTTGCCATGGTCTGTCCCAGTCCAAAGGAATAGGAACTACTCCAAGCCAAGTGCCAACAATGGCCAGGAAACTCGATGACAATATTTGATTGCTGAAAATCAAGCGATAGATCTTGTCTTGGCAAAATACCTTACTGAATTGGTCAAACTCAAACTTATAAGCAACCAAGATTGGTTGAAAGATCAACACGGACAAATGGACGGACAATAAGAAAGTTTCTTTCAAATGAGAGGCTAACGGTGCCCCAAATAATAAAATCACAACAAATAAAGGTAATGATAACAATAAAGAGATGAAAATCCCCCCGCCAATCAATAACGGAAGATTCGTGCTATCTTTCTTTGAGTGTTTAATATTGAGGTATGAAGGGATGCTGAGAAGAATCAACAACACAAGGCCTTTCCCCAATACTCCAGCTGTATCTTCAGTCAAACCCAAGTAGAATAACCCGTAGAGGACCACAAGGTTCTGAAAGGGAATAGCCACGACTTTGCTATGAAGCTTGGGAGACGTGACGTCGGAACGACTTGCATGGGTTTCTGAAACCAGTGTAGACTCCTTATGAATAGCCTTCTCATTCAATGCTTGAAACGAGACAGACTTTCTTGTCAACTTGTGTTTAGGCATGGCAAATCTGATCTGTATTCTAAGCTTTTGTTAGTTTATTTATTACTCGTTTTTTAGGTGTGAAGTGAAATGTCGCGAAATATATGCGACATAGAATCTATTTTATGGAGAGCGAAGCATTAAAGCATGGTTCTATCTATGACTCCTGAGGAAAAAAAAACAAACAAAACAAGACTAAGGTGAAGGTGAGTGAATAAGTAACACATGGCCAACAACAAAAAGCCAGCTTAGATTGAGGCCGATTTTTTAGGTACACTTTTACCTCGTTACATGATCGTACAACAGCCAGGTCCGTTCTCTGGACCACCCAGTCCCCCTCCCATCATATTAAATTGTTGCATCCGCTTGTACTGATGATTTTCAGGTGCTATTTTCCACACGTAAGGAACCAAGTAATCGGGTGTTTTGGTTGCATTATCGAGGTATCTAGTTTTAATAGAGTTAGTTTTCGTACTGTGGTTAACTCAAAAATAGGTGAATACTCACAGTTGATACACTTCAGAAGCCAGAATATGTTTCTTGTCTAAAGTTTGCCGCAAACGACTGTTAAGTTCTTCAATTCTCTTTAATTTAAGCTGCGTGATTTTGTTATCCATATTGTTAATTCACTGTTTCTAACTTCAAGAAAAAGAATGAATGACCATGAAAACACCTTAAGTCGTCCGCTTTGCTTGCTCTGATACAAGCCATCTACTTTCTCCTTTAGGACTACCAAGTACCACAATCTCATGTAGACAAAAAATAAAATTCCCTCCCCTCAAAAAAAAAAAAATACCCAAAAATCTTATATAATTAAGGAAAATTATTTTTATTGTAATTTGGGTGCAAATAAACACAATGTATCTAAACTACCAGTTTCTAATTACGTTCTCGAACTCAATGATATCTTTCCAAATATCTTGGTAGTTCTTCGATCCCACTTTACTGGAAAAATTCTTCTTCCGGTCCTCATTGAGCTTTCCAAACGACTTGATAACATCATAGTCCAAAATGGGTTTAGTGTTCGTTTCGTTTGCTGTCATCGATAAACCTCCAAACCGATTCAATCTAGGATTCAAACCACAATGGTGGAACTCCTTATCTGTCAATTGCTGTTGCAATATATACATTCTTCTGTAAGTAGACTCGTTTATCGGGAAAACCGTGAAGAACGAACCGTCAGAAGTGGATCCAATCGTCTGGAAGTCGTTAGTTGGTGCAACCAATTTTATCTGCTTTTCATAATCATAATGCTCAATCATACGTGGAATAGACTTAAGACAAGTAACAAATGAGTTGATATTAAATGAAGCCTTATTCACTAATGTCTGGCCGTTTGACGAAGTAGGATCTTCTGGGTCATACTTCATCAAATGTAAAATGTTGTTATTATCAGCAACAACAATAAACACTTCCTCATCCTTGACAATAAAGTCAGCACAGTTAACATCCAATTCTTGTAGATCTTTTCCCAACATAATCATTCTGAAGGGTTCTGCATCAAACCCTACCAACCAAACACTCTTTAAGGAATCACCCAAAACTAATAAGTTACCAAAACTCTTTGCTTCAGAAACGTACACAGAGGTATCGAGGAAGGCTACCGGTACAACACCGTCATCTTGTAAATCACGAACAATGACTTTTTGACCTTGTGCGACAAGGAACCGGCCACTGACTTCACAGATCGATGTAACGGCACCTTTGGTATCTTCTTGGAAAACTTCCTTGAACTTGTGGTTGGTCTCTGGCCTTCCCGGCTCGGGAATAATGTCAATGATTTCATAAATTTTGAAGGATCCGTTCGATCCCAAGTCTTCCATTCTGTACTTACCAGTACCGACCACAATGAATTCTTTCTTATTTTTGAATCTCTTTGTCGAAGATCCAACATCAAGTACCATAGACTTCACATTCATTGCCACTTCATTGTCATCTAATTCAATGGTGTCAATGACACTCCAGTTAAATGGAGATATCAATTTAACTGATCCCTTATATGATAATGCAGATGGTTTTGATTTATCAATATTCACAATTGGGTTTCCTTCCTCATCCAAACAATCGTAGGGAATCTCTTTGAATGTCGACACGACATATGTGTTTGATTGTTCATGATAAGCTATGGATTTGACCAGTTCCCCGAGTGGAATATGCTTCATGGGCCAAGTATTATCATAGTTGAAGTCAAGAGGTAACTGGCATATTCTGGCATTTTTATTGTTATCCAAAATAATTAAACCATGTTGAACTTTTGCATCATGATATGATGCAGCAGAAACAGTGGCAATCTTGGTGAACTTAAAGATTCTAGGAATGGAATGAATTGGCTTTAAAATGAGATACGGAATGATACCGGTGACAAAAATACAGGTATATCCATTTAAGTTGGGGAAGTAAGCCAAACGTCTCTCAATAGCAGTACCAATAGGATATGCATTATCGGGAGCGCCTGTAATGGCAAGATCTTTTACCTTCAGGAAGCGGTAGTTTTCACCATTAAAGAATAATTTGTAAAGTAACACCTCCCCACCAATGGTAAGAATAGTCAAGTATTCTTCTTTATGATGTTCATCACCCAATTCATCAAATATAATTTGCTTGATAAATGGGTCAGGAGACGTTGCATTTGGTTCAAAGAATCCCAACGATAAATGATCAGTGAATCTATCAACATCATTCAACTGGTAACATCTTTGATTATGAAATCTGTTGAAAGCAACAATACGATTGTCACCAGTAACAAGTACAAATGTCTTCAGCTTGGAACCCAAAGCTTGTGCATTGACTTCGCTGTCGATTGGTTGCGAACGGCCATCATGCTTTCTTTTAGTGCCTCTGTTATTGTTAAGTAAAAGATTAATATCTTTCAGCACTGCATTCAACAAGTGAGAGTTGGTAATGTAACCAGTAGTTATGATCACATCATCCAAAAGTTTGGGAATGTCAATTGTGACATATGTCTTGTTGTAAGCATTGATAGAAAAGATCTTCACATCACCACTCGATAAAAAGACCATTAGGAAATCATCTCTGAATGTACTATTAAGAATTTCATCATCCTTGATTTCTTCTCCCAAGGATAAACATCTTTTAAAAGATTTGGTGAATAAAATTATTTGTTTTGGCGTCACTTGTAATATGAATTTACCGTTATCCAATTCGTGCATGGCAATAGTTGCCTCGTCATTAATGAAAGCAGGGGAGCTTAATCTAGCAAAAGACTTTTCAATTTGAAAAATTTCCGACTTGGAGTTGATATCATCTGAAGTAATCAAATACTTTTGATTAATCGTCCACATTCTATTGATTTGTGAAAAACTCAAAGATGACGATACGATTGGTTGAATTGTAGGAGCAATAATGTTCAACTTGGCATTATTACCACTTCCAGCATTGGCAATAATTGAAACTTCGTTGAAGTTCGGGTTTGCTAAGGATGATTTGAATTTGTCAGTGGAGTAGTAACCCATGGTAAAACTTGATATTGGTCCATTATTGACAAGCTCATCTTGCAATACATATTCCAATTCAGACTTGCGCAAAACAATTTTCTCTTCTTCCTCTTCTTCCTTATAAAGATCGTCGTCATCATCATCTTCTTCTTCATTCATTTCTGTATCTTTGGTAGGTTCTTTGAGATCATGCTGTACTGCTTCGTTGTTATCCTTATATTTCAACTGAACTAAAGGACTGTTACCAGACTCGTGTCCAAAGAAAAGTAGATTATCGTCAAGAGTAGCAATCTCACTGATAAAAGAAAGCTTCAAGTCAGTATAGTGAGAAGGATCTACCTTTTCTAAATTCATACCCTTGATAGTTTTACCATCCACATCAAACGTAATATGGTAAAATTCACCTGTAGTCAAAACAAGGAGCACACGGTTATCGTTTGGTATACAAACCACACGAGAATCCTCCAATTTCAAGTTGAAGTCTGCCTTATTGATGTATGCTTTGGTTGAGGCGGTAATTGATGCAGTATATTGATTGACAGCAATTCTTCTAACAATTCCTCCGTTATCGACATGAATGATTTCATTACAACCCAACAATAAGCATCCATTTAATGGACTTGGTAAGCATACAATTCGGTCAATGTCATATGGAAGATTTTCTACTTTTAACACCGACACTGTTGATTTAGAAACAATATCTATAGTCAAAACCATAAATTGAACGTTATCCAGGACCTTTGGAAGATTCCCCGCCCATGCATTGGCCTTTTGTGATAGAATTGCCACAGTTGGTTCCCTGAAATTATGAAGAAACTGCATATCAATGATGGTTCCAATAGATGTATCTAAGCTTTGACCGTCCATGAGAAAAGCAGAGTCAAAGATCTTATTCGGTACCGATGAACTCGAAGCAAACTTTGACTGTCCGTTTTCTTCTTTGAGTCCCTCTTCATCGTCCTCTTCATCCTCATCATCGTCAATCACTTCAAATGGCAAGAACGACAATAAGTTCTTGAATCGCAAACACGTCAAGGAATTGTAGGTAGGCTCAATAATAAGGTCCGAATGAGATAATTTCTCGTAGGTGTAATGCTGTATAATGTTTTCGTAGTAATGTAACGAGACAGTGGAGATTGTATGGCGGTGGTGGTTCCATTTGATAATGGAGAACTTGGCAAACTTTGTAGAAACGATAAGATAGTCAAGATGGGGGTTTTCAACTGTTCTTATCGGCTTGATGTCTGTTATCAAGCCATGCAACTTGAATTGGTCCACCAATTTCAACCGGTGGATAGTCTGTGATATTTGTTTGACTTTTACCACTTCATAAACTTGAAGAAGTGTCGCCTTACCAACAATCAAGTGCTTTTGAGTGGTGGAAATAAAATTACAACCTACACAATGGCTGACCCGAGATGGTTCTATGAACTCGTGGTACGCATCCATTGTCGTAGATATTAGAAATAGCTTCACAGAGATGTTGAAACATTTTCAGTTCAACTAATGAGTAGTGCGTGTACCACAAAGTCGGTCTAACAATCAGCACAAATTTGGCAATATAGTTCCCTAAATTCAAGAAATTTGCCGTTTCCACGTCATAATTGCAATTTTATTATGATTTTTACTAATGAATTTTATGTTCCCATTGTGGCCATTGCTATAAGTGTCGAGTTACACGCTGTTTTGACCACTAGGGGACAACACTCTCACCGTTTGTATGCGAGTGCGAATAAAAGTTGTACCTCTCCAAAAAAATATGTTCAAAACCGAAAGTTGCTAAATTTATTGGCGGACGGCTCCATAAAAAAAGGTTTATTTAAAGGTACCATAAATATGAATTAAAATAGTAGGCAATTGCTGACCTTTATTTCATACAATAATCATTATTGAAATCAAGGGAATTATCCACCTTTCTGAATTGAAATTTCGTGAACAAGCTATCCAAGTGCCTTTTAGGTATTCGTCAGCTTCAATTTAATTAATCTTTTTTTAAAAAACGTTTAAATTAATATATTTTAGAATATCGTCTATATGCAAAATGAACTACCGAATCATAGTTACCGAACTAAAAGAACATGAACAACATGGAGAATGCAATGGCGATAATGCCAGTGGCTTGTATAGTGGCAGCTGCACCCTCGTATGAACTGAAAGTAGGAACAACAGAAGGTTTAACTAAAGAAGATTGTTGTTGCATGGTAGAAGAGGTAACGACCTCAGTTACAATGTTGTTGGTAATCACATTGACAGTAGACAATGGCTTAGTAGAGGTGGTTTCTGGCTTTGGAGCTGGAGCTGGAGCTGAAGAAGTTTCTGGCTTTGGAGCTGGAGCTGGGGCTGAAGAAGTTTCTGGCTTTGGCGATGGAGCTGGGGCTGGAGTAGTTTCTTCACTTGTAATTGGACAGTAGGTGGTGTACACGATGTCGTTTTCAGTAACAGTAGTCAACCCAGTGGTGACTGGGGTTTCGTGACACTTGTTGTCAGAACAAGAAGTAATGGTGACAACAGTGGTGGAGACCTTAGTATCGGTAGAAGTGGTTTCAACTGGAGCTGGAGCTGGTGGAGTGGTGGTGGTGTCAACATTAGCAACAGAATCAGTAAGTGGACAGTAAGTAGTGTATACGGTGTTGTTCTCAGTAACGGTAGTCAAACCAGTGGTGACTGGGGTTTCATGACACTTGTTGTCAGAACAAGAAGTGATGGTAACAACAGTAGTTTGAATGTCAGTCTTAGTTGAAGCTTCTGGAGCCAAAGTAGCTGAAGAAGAGGCACTTGGTTCACAGTCGGTAGTGATAACGGTCAAGACTCCATTAACAGTAGATGTGTAGGTGGTCAATGAGTGAGTTTCAGTGGTGACAAAGCACTTATTGGAGTCACACACGGTACTAGTTACCACAACTTGAGAATCGTCGGTGACAGTTTCGTAGTTGTTGATGGTAGACTTAGTTTTCGAAGGAGAAGCAGTAGTAGTAGAAGAAACTGGACAGTCAGTGGTGACAACAGTCAAAATACCATCGATAGTGGTGGTGTATGTAGTCTTACTGCGAGCTTGGGTAGTTACGTAGCAGCCAGAAATAGAATTACAGATTGTGGTAGTAACTTGCTCGATGTCATTGGCAGTAGTTGTGTCAGTCTCGTAGATGGTTTTTCTAACCTTGGATGATGATATGCTAGAAGATGCCCCAAGACTGCTTGTACTAGGTGGCGGCAAGGTAGACGATGAGTTGGAGTATTGAAATTTAGGTGGTACAACAGGAGCTGTGCATGAAGGACAAACGGTAGAAACACTGGTAGAGCGGATGGTTTCGAGTGGTGTATCTGAAGAAGCAGCAAGAGCTGTTCCTAAGAGAGCTAATGTGTAGAATGATTTCATTGTCTTTTGGTTGGTTATGATGACTGAATGTATTGTTGGTCTGAAGAAAGGAAGATTGGTGAATGCAGATCAACGGCTGCTTTTATAAGCGTCTCGAGCGACTCTCGGTTCATCTTCTTACGAACAATGCCCAGCTGTAAAGAAGCATATTGTTCTAAAAAAGGGTTCCGACCAGCCATCTCATGGTTCGATATTACCCTCCTGAAGGCTGGTAATTTCTCCATTTGAAGCTGTCATCCTTTAGTCATCGACGCTGGTAGTTGCAAAATGCTGGTGCGCCTTCCTAATCGGGCGGTTGCACTCTGAAAAATTCTTATTTTTGTTGCCAGAACCGCAATACATAAAAAATATAGTGAGATTTTTAGTGTTTCAGGTGGAGGTTTGCCACGACAAAATCTGGGTCGTGAGGTAAAAGGGAAAAAATTCAATCTATTTTCCACGCCTTACAGATCGAATGTTAGTGTTTCACCTTCTTTCATATGCATTGACGGTTGTAGCATTCAACAGAATACTTGAAATTAGCGATAATGACATACGTCCAAGTCTTGAACGGGGAAAGTATACCCTAATCTACTTCTACTCGGACTCGTGTAAATTTTGTAAGGAGTTTGATCCCACTTTTGAATACCTCAGCATTTTGTATAACAACAACACGAACCAGAATAAGCATGTGCCATTACAGATAGTAAAGACTAATGCACTTAAAAATCATCGGCTAGCCAAGCTATTTACTGTTAGCCGATAT
Source organism: Teunomyces tritomae (assembly GCA_030568455.1). Taxonomy (NCBI): domain Eukaryota; kingdom Fungi; phylum Ascomycota; class Pichiomycetes; order Serinales; family Debaryomycetaceae; genus Teunomyces; species Teunomyces tritomae. Next base: position 70,590 of record JAJMFZ010000022.1, read on the forward strand.
CCTACAATAAAGTTGCTCAACTTTGAAACCAAAGAGATTATTGCGTACCAACGGTCAGACCGTGAGTTGGAAACTTTAATTGACTACTTGAAAGAATATGTTCCAGAAATCGAGCCTAATTATAGTAACTTTGAATCAAAAGTGGAACGGTTGGATGGAAGTTCCGATGCTATAAATAATCAGGATACTTTAGTGGTTTTCACCATGCCCTATATCTATGAATGGCGCGATCTCCATTTCCCAACCCATTTCTATCAACAAATGGCTTTAAATTCACCAGAATTAAGCCATGCTGTTGTGGAAGTAGATCTGGCTGCATCCAGCGACTTACTTCGGCAGTATCAAATCAGTACTTTCCCATCAATTGCATATTTTAGCCGCGATGGTACTGCCAAAGTATGGCAGACCACTGATGAATTACTTGCGGAGAACGAGATTAAGGAATTCCTCTCAAATTTATATAACAACGAAAGTTATGGCCAGTGGTACAAGAAAGGACAGCTGGCTGAAGTATTCGAAGAAGTTGTGAATGACAATGAAGATTATGAAATTGAGCATATTGAATTATGATACATTTTGGCATATCGTCTTTTGATGCACGAGCACCACGGTAATTTGGATCTTTCCAATTCATTATCGTATCTTTTTGAGAGAGAAAAATATATACATACAACACTCAATGGCACTGTAGTAGGAGCAGGAGTGGTGGGAATTACCACTGCTCGTGAGATCAAGAGAACATTTTCTGAATATACTGTGACAAATGTTGGCCAGCATTTTCCTGGCGACATTTCGCCCGACTATTTGTCGCCGTTTGCCGGGGCCAACTGGAGTTTGTTTGCAACTGATTCACAAACCGAGTTCCAGAAGGATGCAGAAGATATCGTCGGTTAATGGAATTGGTACGCGATCTGACATCTGGAGTGTGTAATCTGACAGACTCATTGTTTTATCTCAAAACCAACCAAATTCCCTGATTCAAGGACTCAGTGGAGGGTTTTAGTGTCATTAAGCCGATCAATGAGAAAAGAAACAAATGATCCACGGCCATGGCCTATACATAACTACGGTGCTGGAGGTGGCGGGTTTCAAGAAAGTGAATGGGTTTGCCCACAAAGTAATCCATCATCTTAAATCAAGACCCCCAAAGTAAAGAAAAAAAAATGTTACATTGAATCCATTCTATTGAGGTTGTGGTTTTCGATTCTTGTTGTCCTTACCATTTTTTTCCTTGATAAGTGTGCGCGCACGCCCCGTTACTTACTTAGTGCCAGATCACTTACTCGCGACGTGTTAGTTTAAATTACATAAAAAACAAAGACACTACAACAGTAAGAATGAGTTTCTTTAGTTTTATTGGAGATCTTTCGCATTTGGCGAGTATTTTTATCCTCTTGTATGCCATTGAAACCAACAAATCGACTGCTGGATTGTCACTCAAGACCCAAGCACTTTACGTCGTGGTTTATTTGACCCGGTACTTGAACTTATTCACCAGGTTCTTTTCGTTATACAACTCGTTGTTGAAAGTATTCTTTATTAGTTCATCGGTATACACCGTCTACATTATGACCAAGAAGTACAAGAAGTCTATCCAAGAAGATATCGACAATTTCCCTGTTCGCTACTTAATTTTAGGTTCAACGGTCACCTCGTTAATCTTCACCCACAAATACACCGTCATCGAATTGGCATGGTCATTCTCCCAATGGCTCGAGGCGGTGGCCATCATTCCTCAATTGTTCATGTTACAGAAAACAGGCAGTGCAGAAAACATCACCTCCCACTACATTTTTGCTTTGGGTATCTACAGAGCTTTGTACATTCCCAACTGGATCTACCGTTACTATGCTGAGGACCACTGGGACTACGTTTCTGTGCTTGCCGGTATTGTTCAAACCGTGGTTTACTCTGATTTCTTTTACATTTACTATACGAAGGTGATGAAAGGCAAGAAGTTCGAGTTGCCAGTATAGATGAAAGTATAGATGGAGGCTGATAAAAAGGGAACAGACACTCCACAAACAAACAAATACGGTGAGCTGCTTCTTTATTTTTTCTTTTCTTAGTCTCTTTTCAACTCGTAGTAGCGGGTTTCAACCCCTTCCTTTGTCACAATAAACACCTCCAAACCATCACCGACTTGAATATGTCTTTCTGTAGCCGAACTGAACGCATCTCTCACAAGCTGGATGGTTTCGTCCAACGTCAAGTAGCGTAACGGTTTCTTCTCCAAGCCATCAGAGCCTGGAACAAACTGGTTCTTGAAGTTCACCTGGTTGTCCAAGAACGGCATGATCAAACTGGCGGCAGCTCCCCCGGCACGACACTGTTCACGTTCGTAGGAGCCAACTGGGTCATATGAGTACACAGCACCCTTTCCTTCCTCATCCAAACCAGCAATAAGCGTACTGACGTAGTATGGGAAGAATCTTTTGCCGTACAACAAGTGTTGGATGTATCTGGCGGCACTTTGGATGTTCAACTTCTTGCCACCATGATCAAACTTGTACCATTTCAACTGGTTAGAGAAACGGTCAATCAAGGCTGCACCATCAGCAGCAAAGCCATTGGCCGTCATCACAATGTCATCACCCACATTAAAGATCTTGGGTTCGTATCTCGAGTTGATCGAGTATCCTTCCACCAAACGTGTATCGCTCGCCAACACAGCAAAATCCTCGCCTGCAATCCCCAAAACCGTTCCTCCGTTATCGGTGTATGGATTGAAACGGTGTTCAATGGGTACGGTCTGGATTTCTGCAGAGTATTCAGAGGCAACCGTAGCGTTCATGTTTGTTGGAATTAAGGTGGCAATTCATTTTTTTTCGCGAGCGATAAAAATGTATTGATCAACAGTAAGAAACAAGGTTAATTTAAAAAAAAAGACTAAACAAGAACAAAGAGAAATCAACCAAAATTCAACTTAAAAGAACCGACGATTTCTATTGAATGGCATCTTAAATAAATGAATGAATAAATAAATAAATAAATAATTAATTAAAAAAAAGCTAATGATTTCCTTTTCTTTTCAATTTTATCTTCTTTTATTTTATTTTATTGGAGACTATATACAAAAGAATTAGTTTTTGGCTTGCTGGATTCTCGAGATGTAAGCTTTCGAAATCACGTTCCATGATCTCATGTACTTCTCCAAACATTGGTTAACACACTGATCTTCTTGTCTGTTCAAAGTATCGGCAGGCTGTGTAATACACTTTTCGAAACAGTTTTCTGTGATCTTGCTCACCAACTCAGTGGCATTGGCAACGGCCAATTCCTGACTGATCTGGTCCTGAATATCTTTCTTGACCTTTTGTGACTCGGTAAGGGAATTTTCGCCTCCAGATGTACCAAAGAATGCCATTTCTTTACTAGTTAGATTGATTCGTTCGATGAAGCCGAATAAAAAGCTAGAAAGAGAGAAAAAAAAAGAAAGAGGTGAGATAAAAAAATTGTCGTTTTCTTACATCAGCAATTGTCACTCGTCCCAATCACAGGACACAATTATGACAATCAGTACATATATACCTCGGACTAAGAATTCGTACGGAAGGCAACAACTTGACATTTTTTTTTAGTGGCATGGAAGACGCCCACTTGTTTGTATTTGTACATGGATTATGGGGAGGTCCCAATCACATGCTGGCCATCGAGTCTGCTGTAAAGGACTTGGTTCTGGACGTGTCACCAGAAAAGATTGTGACGCTTAAACCATCGAGTTTCCGGTTCTGGAAAACGTATGATGGACTCCGGATTAATGCCCAGAAGGTGATTGCTGAGATCTTCTATGAAATAGAAACCCTTCGTGAAAATAACAACACCAACGTCACCAAAATCAGTATAGTGGGTTACTCGCTTGGAGGATTGATCTCACGTTATATCATTGGAATCTTAAACGAGCTTGATTTCTTTGACCATGTCAAACCGGTATTCTTTACTACATTTGCCACTCCACACGTTGGGATTGAATTCTTTAAGAAAAACGTGTTTGATTCAACGGCCAACCGGTTTGGTCCGTACTTGTTTGGGGTTTCTGGAACCCAGTTATTCCTTAGCGACACTCAACGTGTGTTACGTGAAATGGCTGACCCAGAACATCTGTACTACAAGGGATTGGTCAAATTTGAGAAACATTTGCTTTTGGCCAACGTTAGAAATGACCGAACCGTGGCTTTTTTCACTTCATACATCACCGAATATTCACCATTTGACGAGTGGGACCATGTTCGTATCAAATACTTGAAGGATATGCCGGATACTCGGATTGGTTCCAAGGTGGTCAAAGCGAAGTTTGTTGATTTGACTCGGTCTCGTTATCTCACTGCCGATGAATACCGAACGTTCCAGGGCAACAACCAAGAAGATCCGCTGTTATTGAGACAGAACCCCGTAATTAAGATGCTTGTGGTGGTTGGATTTGCCATGTTTTTCCTTCCAATATGGGTTCCGTTGGTGGTGAGTACCAGTACAGTTGTATCTCTCTACAGTATGTTCAAGATCAAGGTAGTTTCGCCACCGCAGGTCGATAAACATTGGATCCGGGTACGGCAGTCACTATTTGGGAAACAGGTTGATCTGGACGATGCGATAATGGGTGAGTACCAGCGGGACCAACGGCTTCAATTGTCACGACAGGAATCATTCAAGGGCGATACTTCTTCGATTGCAGAAAACACCATTGAAAAAGTGTTGTATGCCAAAGAACGGATCAAGGACCGTGATAAAGAGGATGGCGAAGAAGAAGAAGACGAAGAAGAAGACGAAGAAGAAGACGAAGACGAAGAAGAAAAAGAAGAAGAAGAAGATTCGGCGTTGACAAAAATTACAAAAGATAATATTGATTCAAGTAGCGACGTGGATGTTGCACGCCGTGATGAAGTAGCTGCAAGCCATGTTCCGACACTTATGATCCGTGACTACACCAAGTTCCCACTCTTCAAGCAAGACCATAAGCTTGATATGGATGACGATAAAACGTTTATTATTGAGAACTTGAACAAAATTGACTGGATTAAGATCCCCGTATACTTGGACTGCTGGAATGCCCATGATGCGATTGTGAGTCGTAGAGGAAGTGCAAAGGGGAAAGCCAACATTCATTTATGGTGCTCTTTTTTGAGAAACCATTTACAAGAGAATAATTAGCAACAAAATAACTTTTGGCGTGATAATGATTGATTTATGATTACGAGTACTTCAACCTTTAACTTTATTGTACTTCTTTCAAGTAAAAAGCGTTCTGTAATCTTTCTCTAATTTTTTTCTTTTTTTTCGCAGCTTGATTGCTTTGAGATTTATACATTGATAGTTTCTCGGCCTGTCGCATTTTAGTCGCTAACATCTTTTATTGCTCCTAAAAAGTATGTTGAAGACAATTGCGGTCCCGAACCCACGGGTTTTCCCGGTTCGAACCCTTCGTGGCTGCAGATACTTTCACCGTACGAGGCTTGCTGTTCCAAAAGCTGGATTTAAAGCATCAAAAGTTGCGGTGGGACTTGGACTGGCGGCTGGACTCGGACTGGCGGCACTTGCGTTGTGGCCCCTGCCACTTTATAACGATATCCATGCCATCGACACTTCGATCCACGAACTTAGTCCCTTGAAGGGTGCGGATACCTACGAGAGCGGGCTCTACGAGGCATCGCAGCTCGAAGAACGGGAACAATACGAAACATACCGCAATCAACGCCTCAAACACGGCAACGTCATCCTCAGAGCATTTTATTACATCCGATTTGCCATTGAAGACTATGTGGTGGATCCACTTATTACAATTGCTCGTTTTTTGGAGCTTTCAGCAGTGTTTATGCCAGTATTGTTGGTGTCGCCAATGTGCTGGTTTGGCCGCCGTGACCGTCAAAGCGGAAACTTCATTCGAAGCGGCGCCAAACTCTGGTTTAAATACTTACGGTGGTCAGCAGAGGTCGCAGGCGCCTCTTTCATCAAGTTGGGCCAATGGGCTGCTTCCAGAACCGATATATTCCCCCGGGAAATGTGCGATGAATTGGGCCGGCTTCATTCCAATGCAAAGGCACACTCAATTGTGGAAACCAAGAAAATTCTTTCGGAAAGCTTTCAAATGGAATTTGACGAAATCTTTGACGAATTTGAAGAAAAACCACTCGGTGTCGGTGCCATTGCTCAGGTATACATTGCCAAATTGTCCGACGCTGCAATTGCTCGTGCCAGAAGCGAAGAATCATCTGCCAATGGTACTGAAAACAAGAAACATCTTTTAAATCGAATTTTGGTAACTGAACAATCGAATCCGCTTACTTCAAACCAACGAGTAGCAATCAAGGTGATCCATCCAAACGCCGAGATCAAAATTAATCGAGATCTCAAAATTATGAAGTTCTTTGCCAATCTTATTGACGTTATCCCCACAATGGAATGGCTTTCATTACCGGACGAAGTTGAACAGTTTTCTATTTTGATGAGGCTTCAGCTTGACTTGAGAATCGAAGGTCTCAATTTGGACCGGTTCCGCAAGAATTTTAAGGAAAGAAACGATATTCATTTCCCTAAGCCATACCTCAATTTTACTACCAGGAATGTTCTCGTGGAAGAATTTGTCCACGCGATTCCCATGAGCAAGATGTTGACACTTCTGGAGAATTTCGGGAAGAACTTATCGAAGGAAATCAGTGACAAGGGATTAGATGCGTTCCTTAAAATGTTGATTCTTGATAACTTTGTGCATGCTGATTTGCATCCGGGAAACATGATGGTGAGGTTTTACAAGAATGAGTTGTTTAAGCACGAGAAGGAGTATAAGATCGTTAAGTCAACCAACGAACAGGAAACTAATAAGATTACCAACGAGTTATTGGCACTTGAGACTGATCAAGAATGGTGCAAACGTTTATCTGAACTCTATCAAGAAGGGTACCATGCTGAAATTTGTTTCCTTGATGTGGGGCTAATCACCGAGCTTAACCACGTAGATCGAGTCAATTTCATTGACTTGTTTAAGGCATTATCGGAGTTTGACGGGTATCGTGCCGGAGAGTTGATGGTGGAGCGGTCACGGACACCGGAGACCGTGATCAACAAGGAGATCTTTGCGTTGAAGGTGGAGAAGTTGGTGGATCGGATGAAACAGAGAACATTTACGTTGGGTAATATAAGTATTGGAGACTTGTTGGACCAGGTGTTGAGCATGGTGAGGACGCACCATGTGCGTATGGAGGGAGATTTTATTACCGTTATTGTGGCGATTCTTTTACTTGAAGGGATTGGAAGACAATTGGATCCTGAGTTGGACTTATTTGCAAGGTTCGTATATGCGATTGTGTGGGGCTTTCCTACCGAAAACGACATCTTTTTGGCATACTAACTATTAGTTCGTTACCTGTGTTGCGTAAATTAGGGGTCCTGAAAGAAGGCCGGGAGATCTTAAAGAATGAGAACTCGCTTAGTATGATTAAAGTCTGGCTTGCCCTTGAAGTTAGACAGTTTATCAGCGCCTCGATCCAAGATATAAATACCTTGGTCAAGACCGATATGCTTAGTCCAAATATATAGTGCATTACGTAAGAGTACCGCAACTAGATAAAAAAAGCCATTTTGTTGCTGCATGCAAAACGGTTTCCATCATTTTTTCTTTCACTAACTCGCCTTTAGGGTAATTAATTTTTTTGTTTGTTTTTTTCGCTGTCGTTCTTTAACGTGAGAGCTTATCTGCACTCCATTTACCCATCGAAGCGAACGCAACCTTAGTCATTTCGTCTTGCGTCCTCCGTGTGGGAATTATCAGCAGTTTTTGTCAGTGAGTCGTACCGGAGAATAGTTGGATCCATGACCTCACATCATCTACAAGGAGATGTGCCTTCCTCCGCATCCAAAAACATCTCCGAGGCCCCTGAAAACCCACATTTTCTTGCTGCTACTCCAGTACTGCTATCCAAGGACACAGAACTCTCTACAGCAGCGAGCCTGGGCCTGGGCCTGGGCCAGGGCCAGACCTTAGATTCTTTAGGACATCAGGTCCCCAAACTCACTGTTAATACTAACTTGACTCAAGAGTCAAAGTTTATCCAATCACATTCTGCTAAGGATGGCTGGACACACGGCGCGACTACGCCATGGTCATTGTTCACACTAAACAAGATGGATTTAGACGACAATAAGTGCATTAATGTATTTGAAGACCACCATAAGAATGTTTTCTACCCATCTATGGTGATGGACCGCGTTGACTTGCCATATGATGACACAATAACTCCAAGACTCTTAAATCAGAGTTCGAAAGACAAGGCTGTTAAGCTCTCGTTGAGTGAAAATAGTGATAGCGTTTTTTCTGGATACTTTACGGTACCTCAAGTAACCTTCAATTTCCCCACGTCCGAAAGAGGCGCCTTGAATGCACAGGGCATGCAACTTCCCAAGCTCTGTTTCCAAAACTTTTTTGAATGGGATGAATGGTCTTACTTTTTCAGTGGGCTCATGACAGCAAAATCAAGTCTACAAATGTTGGGTTTACCCAAAGATATTGACCCTTCGAGAATCTCAGTGCATTTTCCTTGTGAATTACCACCATTCGTTAGCTCCGAGCTAGTTGGCAGTCCTTTCTTGTGCCAGAATACTAGTTTCTACAAGTCAAATTTGTCCAGGGGTACGGTGACCTTTTTGGATACCATTGAAGATGAGAATCAACCAGCAGGGATAAACTCAATGGTTGGCTGCCGCATTTCGCTGCGTCACTACTTCTTTTATGGAGGATTTAAAATCCACACCTTATCAGTCAATTACGACGCAGAAATAGACCGGTGGATAATAGAAAGATCAATTGAATTAAACGAAGATGGATTCGTTCTTGATGTGGTAACCTCGAAGTTTTCCAAGGTGTCCCTTAAGACAAAGGGAAAGGACTTGAACATCCGTCTTGGAAGACTAGGAAGTGCAATCTGTTCCAACATTTATGATCAGGGAGATGTTAGTAACAACGACTTGCCAGCTCGGATTCCTTCTCCACCAATGTTTACCGACACAAAGGAAAGGTCTACAGTAATAGATAGCCAACTCAGTCACAAACATACTGTGACAAAGCAAACAATACAGAAGTCAGATATGGTAAAAATACCGGAGCCTGATCCTGAAAAGGTATTTGAGAAGTCCAGTGAAGTTCCTACTCCGACATCCGTTACCAGCAGTTCAGTTCAGTCATCTACCAAGTCGACCTCAAGCAAATTTGTTAGTGCTCACATGCGATCGAATTCGTCGGTTGAAAGCTCAGGTTCCAAACTGCTTCTAAACCTGACTTCGAACAGCAGTTCGACAACCTCGAATCATTCTACAGCCAAATCAAAGATGTCCAGCGTCTTGTCTAAGTCAACAAGGATTTTCCATAGAAATCACAACCGTCATCAAAGCAGTACATCAACCACTTCCGTTTCGTCATCACAATCATCCGTATCAACCCCGAAATCACCTTCATCGTCACATCAACTCAAGAACACATACTTCAAACAGGTAAACCAGAATCGACAGAAACCTACAGACCTGCCAGCCACCTCCATACTGACACCTACTCCCAAGCAGTCTGCCGCTGCATCATCTATATCGTCTAAATCTACTGAAATTGAAAGTAGTGCCAGAAGCCCGTCTCCAGACCCTGCACGGTATTTTCCAGCAATTGGTAAAAACGATTCAATCTCGCATACTTCACATTCTTCTGTTGATGCATCTGTCAAGTCGCTTGATCTTGCGGATAATTCGATACAACGATCGGATAATTCAACAATAAATTCCTACAAAAAAGCTTCTGACACCCTTTTTAACAGCTCACTGGAGTCTGGTATTGCAGGAGTTACGATATTTGTATTTGGAGGGTTTTACCGGGTGGTAAAGAATGGAATGATTCAGTTCAAAGCATCAAATGATTTATTAAAGATTGATTTGGCATGCACGGATGATTTGGTTACAATCAAGTTTTCGAACGAGGCCTTGGTATTCAATGTTGGCCGTACCAGCCCTGAAGAAGAAGGCGAGAACGTGTGGCCCTCTCCCAGAGGATATTTTGCCCATTCTTTAGTTGGATACGGCGATAACCAATTACAGAACTGTAATGTGGACGCATATTTGGAAAGAGAGCGATACTATGCCGATAGGATGCCCAAAGGATTGTACAGAACTGTTTCTGCCGTGAGCAACGTATCTTCAACCAACTCATTAAACGATTCTCGTCGACTGAAACGAGGTACAGAAAATTTTTATCGGGGAAAGCTGTTAATGATTCAGGGAGGATGTAATGATGCTGGCGAAACGTTTAGTGACCTTTACTTTTTTTCATTTGATAGTGGAAAATGGCTGATTAGCCCCACGTTTGCATATGACTATTTTGAGCGTCCTATTAAAGCTTACGAGGATGACGATAGTTCTCAATTGACAAAGGACAAAGAGGTGCCAAACCCCATGTTGGTTGAGGCCGAATTGAGATCCTGTCACCACACGGCATTGTATTATCAAGGCGATTTAGCAGATTATGTTATATTTATGGGTGGATTCCGTAACGATTTTCTTCGTCACTTTGATCTGGAACCGTATCAGTCAGATAACCTCGATATTTCACGGTTATCAAAGTATTGTTTGTCCAATGCCAACTCAAATGTGTTGCGTATTCCAATCTTGAATCTTCAGACACAGACATGGAGATTTATGAGATACTTTTATGACTTGACAAATTTGGTTTCTGACCGATTTATTGACCGCATCGATAATCAAGACTATTGGCTCAACTCTCGAATTAACAATATTGGGGCAGCAATCTCGTTGAATGGCAAATGTATCACCGTTTGCCATGGTTTGTGTATTCCATCTCCAGAAAAAGAAGAAGACTGGCTGAAACTACGGGATGAAGTTCCTATAAACATGTTATTATGGGGCGTTCACGTTCATTTTACCTTCCCTAGCTTATGATATCAATGTACAGACAATAAACTTCATAATTTTTTTTTTTTTTTTTGCAATCGACTGATTACATAAGCTGAAAAAAACTCTTGAAAAGTTTAAGTTTGCCATTACATCTTTGAAACTTCATACCTATTACACTACACAAGATGTTTGGATTAGGCGGAGCTGCTCCTCAAGTTTCTACCCAGCAAAAGTTACAGGCCGCTGAGGCTGAATTAGACATGGTCACTGGAATGTTCAACCAGTTGGTTGCTCTGTGCCACGCCAAGTGTATCAACAAGTCTTACTCAGAATCCGATGTTTCCAAGGCTGAAGCTGTGTGTTTGGACAGATGTGTTTCCAAGTACTTTGAAACCAACGTTCAAGTCGGTGAAAACATGCAAAAGATTGGCCAATCAGGTGCTTTCATGGGTAGATAAGTCGACTTTATTGCTTTACATGTATATATCCAAATAAAATTATTTACAGAGAGAAATCATTTTCAGTAGTTTTAAGATAACCCTAAGGCCCGGGACATTCTCAACTTGATACCTTCCCAAGAGTTCAACTTGGGTCGCACATCCAAGAAGAAAGACGTACCTGACCCCGTTCCACTGTAGAAATCTATCACATACTCGACCTTGGTTCCACAGCGATCAATAACCCAATCATGTCTGTCAAATGGCTTCAGGTACCCTAAGAGTGTAGAGTTGATCCATGCCCGTGGCGTCAACTTCTTCAGATCGCCCTTAAAGCTTGTCAACGACACCCCACCGCACTTTTTGTTCGCCTCTTCAAGGTGAGCTTGCTCCCATTGCATAATATGGTACCAGGTCCGTTCATTGACAGCATTATGAATAGGAACTACCGTTTGCATATCTTCTGCCCGGGGATTTGATGATTTCCGAGTCATAGCATCAAAAAACTGCTTTTGAGATGGATAAACCCAGTTCGAGGAGGCTGAAGTTCTAGGAATCGACGAGATTTCTCTCTCATTTGGCAAGTCAACGTTACTTGCAGGGTGAATAATGTCACCCGAGTGACTGCCACTAACTTCCACTGCTTCTGGAACAGAGACACTTACATTTTTCAACCATTCAGCCCGCGATTTATGGTCAACTGGGCATGGTGGCTGTTCTTTTGGTGGCTGTTGTTGCTGCTGCTGTTGCTTGGCTTCGGCAGCCTTTTCAAGCCATGCACTTCTTGCTGTGTGGTCTACAGGACACTTTGGTTGTTCTCCCTCTTCTGCTGCCATTAGTTTATAGCTTACTAAGTTTGTTGTTTGATTCGATGATTTTGATTGGAGTTAAGTAGAAAGAGGAGTGCATAATGTAGACTGCCTAATTAGGCAATACAATACTTACATAAAAAACATACTCTGATTTTCCAAGTGATTGTTTAGTTGGGATCACACAAATGAAGGAGATTTTGTCTTTAATATGTCATTGAGATGGAATTTCTAGTAGATCTTCTTCTTTTCGTCAATGGACAACTCACCAGCACCAGCATTGACAATGATCAACAATCCACCGACAATAGACAAAGTTTGGAAAAATTCGTACTTCAAGAAGTCTCTAGTAGCGTCATGGGAGTTGTACATCCAGAAAGTGTTAACAAAGATGTTGTAGGAGAACAAAAGAACCGTCAATATGAATGCAGCGAACTTGGTCTTGAATCCAACAATGATGGAGCCACAGCTAGCAAATCCAACCAAGATGATCAAGACTCTGGCAAAGGACCAAGAAGCTGAGAACACAAATCCCAAGAACAATAAGACCAACAACAATCTACCAGCCAACAAGAAGTACTTCTTGTGGTCAGTGTTGGCCAACATTGGTACGCCCGGTAAGTTTAAGGAACGCTTATCTCTAACCATGCTATCAGAAAAGGCTAAAATCAAGCCACCAACAACTGACAAGTTTCTAAGAATGAACAGACCATTGAGAATCAAGCCATATGCGAAACCCTGGAAGACGACAATGCCCACAAGAGCCGAAGTCGACCACATAGGTTTCTTTCTCAAGACAAGCATTGTGGATGCAGTTACCATTATAATGATGTTGACCACAAGGAACAACATGGTGAACCAACGCCAGAGATGTCTGTAGTTGTGCAAGTAGTAAACTTGTTCGTTCCATTGACTAAAGATTCTCAACGAATCCTCGTAAAACGTGGCAACAATGAATGCACGACCAATGGCTGGTACATATGGCTTCAAGGGTTTAAAGGTGGTGTCCAAAACATCTTCGATCTTTTTAGTGACGGCTTCAAATTGGTCGAATGCCGATTTGTTGGTTGAAACAGGTCCCACTGACGGTTGGGGAATTCCGCCATTAGGATTGCCGAATTGATTATTAAATTGGTTAGGTCCACGGTATGACATGATTTCTGATACAATTAATGGGTCTCTCTGGCCGTTTGCAGATTACCGTGTATGCTGGCTGTACGAGTTGTTTGATCTGGGGGAACTTTTTGGCCACGAATCTTAAGACGAGAGAGGTCGTGCAGAGAATCAAGATTTAGTTATTTGGTTTGTTGCGGTGAAATTTTTGAAAAGTGTCACGAACCAAAAATGAAAAAAAAGAACGTGTCAGAGAGAGTTTAAATGTGTTTGATGAAGCAAAACTAATGTAACCTACGCTGGCACTTGGTTAAGAAGAAAAATAACAAGGGTTTACATAAAAAAATATGTTGGTGAGGGGCTGAACCCTGTAATAAATTCCCGACCCTGTGAATATTTCATCAAAAGTGTGCACATGTCACTAACAATTTCACCCGAAAAATAACGTCCACCTCACGTAAAGTACAATAATGATAACATCATTGCGTGGTATTAATATTCTAAAATACCTTACGTAAAGTCTATGTATTAGAACGAAGATGATGCGGTGGCTCAATTGGCAGAGCATTGGATTCCAAATCCAAAGGTTGCAGGTTCAAGTCCTGCTCGTGTCATTCTTTTTTTTCCTCTCTTCAACGAAAAATTATGCACCTGAAACTTCAGCTGCAAAACTACTTACAATATTGAAACAGAGTTACAAATTAAAAATATTATCTTATTATGCTATACTCTAATTATGTCTGTGAAGATCAATCTCGTGAAACAAATCTTCTGGATTGACTGCCGACATCATTTCGTTCTCCTGGATCCGTTGATGTCCGTTCTCCTCTTGCTTCCTGAAAAGGAAAAAGTATGGGATGATATAAAGCAATCCTAACAACGTTGTAGATCCCAATGCACATGCCAATGATATACCAACTACCTTACCCTTGGACAATTTCTTCTTCTTGCCAAGGTCATCTGATGATTGGAACCGGTAGGAATCATCAAGCAAAAGGGAATTCACTTGTCCAAGCTTGTCACCTCCAGAAGCCGTGTACATAAATGGAATCCAATTATTACCGTCAAATAAAGCGACATTGACCAACCCATACTTTTGTAACCGGAATGAACCAGATAACGCCAAAATCATATCCTTGTCGAAATAAGTACCAGAATTATTACCGTTGGCCTTGCTCAACGACAATAATTTCAAATCTGTGAATACCGTATTGGCATCGTAAATAATTTCAGAGTCAATATTGGTCCAATTGGTTCCACTGTACCCAACTACAAAATTGTCTCCATATGCAACCATACGAGCATCCAATTTTGTGTTGGCATTATCATTGACCACAAACTTCTTGATTGGCTTGGAAGATCCAAGCGTATTAAGTGTATCCTTAACTCCAAATTGACCCGAACCGAAATTGTATGTCAAGAAATTAACAAACTCATCGTTGACCGTTAAATTACCACTGATCAACACTTGATTACTCTGGAAAAATTTGATATCCGTTACTTCTCCTGAGATACTTTGGTTGTTACCTTGTGGGTTGACCCACCTAGTGTTTGGAAGATCGTAAACACACAATCCAACACAGTCCAAAGAACCGGCTTGCTCGAAATTACCTCCAACCAAAAGTTGGTTACCTTCGTCATATAAGGCAATGGAATTGACATTGATGTTAGCACCGTTAGAACGCGAAAGTTGTGGAGGTTGGAAATCCGTAAATGTGTTGTTCTGCAAGTCATAAATCACCAAACCATTAAGACCAGATTCTTTATTAATGGTAACAGATCCGTTGATACCCAAAAACAAGTATTGATAGCTGCTGTCAACATAGATACTACTGATACTAGTATTAGCAGTCCACGATACATCACCATTTAATGGTGTCAATGTTGTATTGCTAGAATTGTAAAGCAAACCAATGTTAGTCACATCATCAAAAGTAAAATTTCCACCAATGATACTCAAAGATTGATTAACGTAGAAAGTACTGGTAATTGAATTATCATTTTCAGTGACATTGAAGTTATAGCTTTCAAAAGTAGAGTTTCCTCCGGTATATGCCTGGTCCTTGTTGTAGAAATCCATAATGTGGAAAGAGCCGCCTCCTAAGATCTGTTGATCATTTGTAAGGTCAACAGCCTGAGTGATTTCAAATTTTGGTGGAGACAATTTAGAGGATGTCTTATCCCACAAAATAGTACTGTTGGAGTTTGATGTTGACGAGAAAACGTAATAGTCAGTACCATCGATAGTAACATTAGTGAACAGATCGTATGCAATATCGGCGAAGGAATTACCAAACCCATACCATTGATTATTAGAGTAAAGGGCAAGGTTGTATATCGTGGAGGGGTGACTGTTGTCAGATAAGTCATTTAATGATGAGCCATTCAAAGCAAATGCTCCCATAAACAACACCCCATCATCCACATTAACTATTTTGGTTATCGTATTATTGAAGGAGCCATTCAATATAGTAGTTTCTCTCTTTTTCAACAGTGAGCTCAACTGAATCTCAGTTTGATTGGAAGTAGTGTTGTAGGAATCGACCTTTAGGGTGAGAAGGTTATTATTAGTCAAGGTTAAATTTTTGGAGTTAGATTCAATGTTACCCAAGAGCAACAACGAATCATCATGTAAAGAAATTTGATTAATGACAGAACTCTTTAACAATTCTGAACTTAAAAGATTAATGGATGAGTTACCGACAAATGTGTTGTTTGGGCTGATATATGTCTTGTTGTTGATGCTGTATGAAACCAAACTCTCGTCAAAGTTGGTAAAATTTGCCAATGAATACTCAAACAACCCATTCAAAGAAATGTATGCCAATTCGGTGCCATTTCTTTTACTTCTGGGCGATGTTGAATTGGTTTGGTTTTGCTCATAATAGGAATCCAACGAGACTATATCAGCTGTTACTTTATCAACAACAACCCAAGGATTATTGGTGTTTGGAATAATAACATCACTAAATGAAATCTCAATACGATTCTCTCCACCATCGACAGTTCCATCCATGTGTCCATAAAATAAGTAATCAAACTTATTCTCATTATTATTCTGGTAAATAAGGTTGGAAGATAAGATATTGTTACCTCCATCAATGACAGAAACATTAACGATAGATCTTTGAGCACAAGAGTTATCCACCAAACATCCTGGGGTATTTAAGATAATCGAGTAATTTCCAGAATACGAAATGTTTGGATAAAGTGTGATGTGAGCATCATTTCCAACTGATACCATATAGTCAGTTGCTGTAAAACCTGGATCCACAGTTTGAATGCTGTTGAATGTTCCGGAATTGATTGTTGCAAGGTTTTTCGCTTCAGCACCACAGTTTGGTTCGTTCAATGTATTGTTTCCATAAACAGTAATCGAGTTAGAGTACAATTCAAATCCAGCAAATGCGCCGTATGAACCATACCAATCGATAATAGTAAGACCAATTTTATCAAGGGCAACATTATTAATGAATGAAAACTCTTGGTAGTTGGCACCGTAACCCAAGGTTTTTGTTTGTGTGCTTGGGTCATAGTAAACGGAATATGAACCATCGTCATCAATGAAGACTCCGTCAGGAGTGGTTTCATTTTGCTTGTTTGCTCTCGTTGCATTCTGTAATGATGTAAATGTACTAAGAGTACACCAGGCGTCACAAAAAGATAATTCGTTGGTTTCTGGATCAATATACGAAAGATTCATGATACCATTGTTGGGGTAGGAGTAAATACGGAAAGTCTTTATAGAATCCGCGCCCTCAGGAACATACAATCTGACCTTAGTTGGTGTTATTCCTTGCATTTCCTGAGGCAACTCAACGGCCCACTCTGCACCTTGTGAGGGATTTGCTTTCCACACCAGATTGCCGTTAGGACAAACCACAGACGAATCGTCGTTGTTGTCTCCATTAACATTGGTGAAAGTCCCGTGCTTTAACGAAATTAGTTGTTCAGCCGTTATCAACGAAGTATTGGTTGAGTTTCTGGTGGAGTTGGTGGTTATATTATGTACAAGCAATTCCTTGAATCCCAAAGTGTCAAATTTACCACCAAAAATAATGGAACCGTGGTCTTCATTGTTGACATCGTCAAAGATCTTGCTGATGGAATTGACACTTGAGTTCTTGCCAAATCCTTTGAATGGGGTTGAGTGTAATGTTTTCGAGGTTTGGTTGTAGATGGCAGCCCCGTATGTGTTGTTGAATTCAAAGTCACCTCCGAGGTAGATCAAATCATGATCGATGAATATGGTGCTGACAGTTCCTTCTGTGATGGTGAGGGTATCTGCTCTCTTTGAATTTTGTTGTGGGATGATGTCGGTGTATGTGTTGCTTGTAACATTGTAGATGATTGGGGAGGACACCGTTTTGTTGTTGAAGGAAGTAAAATTCCCGCTAAGGATGATAGTGTCATCGCTTAGAGCGTATAACTGGGTAATATCGCCGTTCAAGTCGGCGATTTTGATGTTATTGTTGTTGGTGGTGTTTCTTAAAAACAAGCTGTTTGTTGATGAAGGGGAGGATGGTGATGCATTTAAAAATGAGGAAGAATTAACGTATGAGTAAAACGATAAAGAATTGAAGGAGCCAAAGAAACCTAGTGCGTTTCCAAAGTTCTTATATTGCAATGCAGGTTGGACCACTGGTTCAAATACTGATGCAGCAGTGACAATGTTTAGAAACACCAATATTAATATGGCAAAGTTTTGCCGGTGTGCTAACATGTTGACGGAAAACCCAGTACAGGGGCTATGATATTTTTTTTCTTTTGGTGATTTGGTTGTAAAGTTATGTCTTTCGTCTATGAATTGATTCGGGGAACGAAAGTAGAAGGAAGAGAAGAATGCAAGGAAGTTCTTCTAAAGGAGGAGGGATATTATGTAGGAGTGGCCCCTAAAACAAAATAAAACCTAGGAAGCTCAAATAGCGGAAAAAGAAGGGAACGGTTAGTTGTTGGTTTGGTGATTATTTACAATCGATTTTTCTCTAATTAAAAAAAAAGGGGGTCGTGTGCTGGCGCCAGCTAATTTTTATTTTTTTTGACGAGGATGTTAGTCGGGTTGAGGGTGCTTCATTGCAAACTGAAACGATGCAAGGCAGCGAGAGGAAGACGAGGGTTGTTTGAAAGTAAGTAGAAGTGTGGTTAGAAATGTTTTTACTTGTAATATAGTGTATCAAAAAGTAAGAGGTATTGTCCCAGTTTCTCAAGAAATAAATATTTGGTCTGGTTACCATAATTTCTATTGTAGATGAGAAAGAAATAAGTAAAGGTGGCTGGCTCGATCTTATATTTACCTTTGTTCCATTTTTAGTAAAGTGATCCTTACAAATTTATTGTCTTGTTGTTACGAAGACATTTCTCGCGTGTACCATACTGGATGGTCGTATGTCGTAGGATAAATGTCGCATCACTTTAAAATTCCTTTTAAGTATTTTTTTTTTTTGTTTTATTTATGACATTTTAATTTTGTGTGTGTTTTAATTATAACGGCCGCCGGGATAGCAATGAGTTTCCCCGTGGGTTTGGACCCTTATACTTCAAGACAACACTTGTTACACCATGCATACTCTCCGTTAATCTCTGTCCAAGCCAGTCGGAACACTGACGAATTGTTCCAAGGAATTGTCGGCAACAATGACGTCTCAATGCTCCAGATCTTAAAGCCATACGGAAACAATGCCAAATACACCGTCCCCAACCAAGCATACAAGATCACTAACACACAGCTCATTACAAAAACTTATCCTAGTTTTCCAGTACGATTTGAGCCATCATTACCCGAACTTCTTTCGGTTGCAGGAGCAAGAAAGAGCTCCGATTCGTCGGACCAATTAGACCAATTGTTCAGCATATCGTCCCTAGAACTCTTGTTGGCACACTTTGCTTCTGATGGAGTCGATCCCAAGGACTTGTACCTGAACTTTTTCGATAAAATCATCACCTCAAACACCATTGTTCCATTTGAAACTTTCAACCACCCAGTTTCCCAGATATTTATCATCAATTACGAATCTGACACGTTCGAAATCTTGAGAAAGATGATTGTTGACTTTCGAAACTACAGTTTCCCCAAATATTTCCAGATCGATGACTTATTGATCCATGTCTTTGTTATGTTCAACCCCAACACCACCCCCAATAACGATATTCTTGCATTCCAAAATAGCATCAAGTCCACTCTCAATATTCAGTCCTCCTTGCTTCCCGTATCCCATAACGATCAAGATGAAACAATCAGTCTTTCTCTTATCGAATCTTCTACAATAGAAGAAGACTTGCAACGAATATCACTCCAAAACTATTCCTACACCGTCCTGGTACCCTCGACTATCGATGCAATCCTCCGCCAGAAACTCTACGAATACACTAATCGATTTCTTATACCGCACATGCAACTGAAGATTAGAACTTGGGACGATTTGATGTTGCAACCCAAAAAATCGATTACTGGCCGGTTCTTTTCGGCATCAAAGAAGTTTTTTAACAACAGTGAACCATCTCACCAAGTGTCAGGTTCCACATTTAATGCATCAGGAAACTACTACTACAAGTCATCTCCTGAACAAACCATCCGTAAGCTTGCCGACTGGTCACTTATACTTAAGGACTTCAAGTATGCTTATTCAACGTACGATCTTATCAAGAAAGACTATACCAACGACAAGGCGTGGGTTTACGTGGCATCGACCCAGGAAATGTGTATTGTTTCATTACTTTTGGCACAGACCCAGCAGGCAGGCTCTGCTCCTTCGCCCGATATGAACACGTTGCGCAAAATCAAGTACGATATCGTTGAACCGTTTCTCGATAGTCTCACCTATACGTTCAAATCACGACTCAACCTCAAGACATATTCTCTCAAGGCTTCAATTGTCATTGTTGAGCTATTGCTTTGCATGTCTGTGGCCTTTACAATTCCATGGTGGTGGTATGACTTGGTTGAAAAGTATCTATTAAAATCTATGAATGAATTTGAGACTCATTTGCAGAGCAAGTCTCAGGTAACCCGAGCCATTTTATATGAACGGCTAGGATATAGCTGTGGAAAGTGTGTCTACTTGAACGCCGAAACTCGCCAGCAACTCGGTTTTCAAGGATGGAAGCGCTCGAGTGAATCTCAAGATGAAGTCGAGAAAGGCTTCTATTCAAATCCTCATAAACTTGTACCATCGCCCAATCTAGAAATTTTGGGGTTTGTCCGATTCAGAAAGTCGGCGATGTGGTATATCTTATCGATGAAGGAATGGGAGTCTTTGAAAAACAAAGATAATATTCAGTATTTGTTGAAGAATATCGAACCAGTGTATGATATGAATAATGCTGGTGATAAGTGGTATGGTCGGGACGATTTGTTGCTTGGATCCATCAACAAGGGTTTGGTATAATAGTTTGTTTTGTTTTAGTCCAATTCGCGGAGAGCTAGTTTTCTTCTTTTATCCATGCTGTGGTTGATTCCTGGGTTACTGCTTTTGGTGAACCAGTTCCATATGGATCCAATGGGTGATACGGTTGCTGCACCTTTCAAGGAAGAAAGACCAAAGAAGTTTGTTTGTAGGGTATTTATATCTTCGAATGTATCATAGTCTTCATAGTCGGTAAAGTCGTGTCGATTTAGTAGTTTGTAGTTGGCGAGCGATTTGAACACGACACCAGTAACAAACTTCACCACTAGGGAAATAGGATATGGGAAAAAGGTGTAAAGAGAAAATTGTTCTGACCGGTCGCCCTTTAATGGTGAGTTATCGACGATGGAAGGACTGGAGGTGGGGTGTAACAGGACATTGACATGATCATGGACCAGTTTTTTCGACTTGTCGAGTGAAAATGGGAGAAGGTATGATTGTCTATCGTTGGTTCCTGACTTGTGGAAGCGGAGGTAAGTCCAACTGATAATGAAACCAAAGATACTGAGGAGGTATGTGATGTAAAATTCTTCGCTGATGAGTTGAAGAATGAATATGGCAATAAAGGAAAGGAACGGTATATGTGATACTTTGATCCTGACACTGTTTTTGAAGAGCAAGAAGTAATGGTTGGCAATTCTTTGTTTGATGGCTACCAAAAGAGCCATATCGATAGCCATTGCTGTGAGTATTACTGGAGGCACAGCAGGTTCCAGTACGATCCAGTTCTTTAATGTATAAAACAAGTAGAGCCAGATATTGGTGGCAATGCCTACCGTCAATACAAACTTGGAAAACTCGCGGGTGCCCCACATTGATTCCAAGTATTTGCCCAAATAAAAGAACAAGGTGGTACTTATGGTAAAACCCACAAAGTTTTCTTCGACAAATGCGCTTGTTACAAGCACCCATGGTCTCAGAATGACTGGAGAACGTGATGGAATGAATGTAAGCAACGGTACGAACAATTCGTGGGGGTGAGGGATCTCGCCTGTTTCTTCGGTGATAGAATTGACCTCGCTGGCAGTCTTTTTGGACGATGATACCACAAGTACAAAGTATGTGTAGTACTTAAGTACAAAGTTAAGTAACGAAACCGAAACGAGCACCACCACAAAGATACTGGTGGCCTTGGGGACCTTCATGGCTGTCAAAAAGAGAGTGGTGAATATGGTTTAAGTTTAATGTATGGTGCGAGATTGAAGACGAAAAAAAGAAGTTAAAGTATTTCACCTATAACATGTTTCGAGTAGCAGCGCGTCGTTATTCGAGTTTTCGGCCACGGGAAGCGGTCAAGACACCGGTTTTCAAATCGATGTTTCTTACATTTGTTTTTGGAACGGTTGTGGTTGACTTGATGAAGAATAAACGTGAGCTTGAGTCACTCAATAAGACATATGAAACCAAGTTTCTGATTCTTCGTGAACTTATTGATAAACTTGAACGGGGAGAAAGTGTGGATCTACAACGTGAGCTCCAGATCGCCAACACATTAACGAAATATAAGTACAATACCGTAACGGATATAGATTTTGATGACCAGTTGGAACAATTGTTTCGGGAAATAGAATCAGATGGGAACCCTCAAACAAAAGAGAAGCCATTACAAGAACAAGTACAAGTTAAACAATCACATTCAAAATCACAACTGCAGCATTCAATTTCAACTAGCAAGTTTTTATAATACACATTAATTAGAATAAACTGATCTTGGTCAAACTTCTGCGATGACTGTCGCCGCTTTCCTGGACCTTTCCGTCCAACACCAACCGTTTGATCACAGCATTGACTTCCTGTAGTTCAACACGTACACTCGAACGCTCGTTCAACTTCACCAACAAGTCATTGACCCGAATAATGTTGTTGTTTTCCTCAATAATCTTGATGACTTCGTGAGCCAAATCTTCCTGGATCCGTCTCTGTGCCGAAGTCGTACCCGTCTGCACCATGTCCATATCAATACGGCCGGTGATTGGGTCAGTTGCATACTCCTTGATGGCTGATTTGATAAGTCTTACAGCTTCCTTGACGTCAATAAGTTCAACTCTTTCCGAAAGTCTCATCTTTGCATGAGCCTCTGAAAGTCTAATCATCGACTCAAGCTGTCTCGTGGTAGCAGTAATACGTTTCTCCAGCAGTCTGGCATCGTCACCCAACTTCCGCATGTCAACATAACTCTTTACCAATTCTTGTTTCCCTTCTTCGGTCATCACTGGATTAAAGTTCTCTTTGGCATACTGGATGTACGACGTCAAGAACTCCACAGGAAGAACATAGTTCAGAGATACGGTTTCAGGAGCATCTTCCAAGTACATGTTGGTCAAGTGACGGGCCAATTGACGATCAATCTTTTCATCCACTTTATCCAAAATCAAGTAAACCAAGTCGAATCTTGAAAGCAATGGCGGTGGAAGGTCGATATTGGCAGTGACAGGAAGATTTGGATCGTATCTCGAGTTTATAGGGTTTGCTGAGGCTAAGATCGAAGTACGGGCATTAAGAGTGGTGATGATGCCGGCTTTGGCAATAGAAATCGTTTGTTGTTCCATAACTTCGTGCAACACCGACCGGGTAGCATCACTCATCTTGTCAAACTCATCAATACAACACACACCACCGTCAGAAAGAACTAATGCCCCGGATTCAAGCACCAACTGTTTTGTATCAATATCACGAGTAATATACGCCGTCAAACCGACGGCAGAAGAACCCTTACCAGAAGTGTAGACTCCACGAGGTGCTATTTTGTGAACATATTGTAAGATCTGCGATTTTGAGGTCGAAGGATCACCACATAACAAGATATTGATATCACCACGGTACCTGCCACCTTTGACAAAGGTTTTGTTGGTTCCTCCAAATAACTGAAGCAATATACCCTTTTTGACATCGTCCATCTCATAGATCGAAGGCGCAAGCGACCGTGCCAACACTTCGTACAAGTCGTCACGTTCGGCAACTTCGTGGATCTTGGCGATTTCATCACTGGAAAGCTTTCTCACCTGTTCAGTTTCTTGGTTATTGATATCAGTTTCAAGAGTCGAAGTATCGGCACCCAACTTTTTCTTGTCGATCTTACGGACATGAACCACGTCCAAGTATGTCTTGTACAAACTCTTGAGAGCTCTTTGACGCGAGTTGGCTCTGACTGGTAGCGATCTAAAGATCCCACATACCTCTACTCGGTCACCAGGACGGCAGCAGTCGACAAGTTCATCGTAAACGCATAAATTGATCGAATGTGGTGTTTGTCCATCAGGAACCAAATCTGGAGTCTCTTGAAGTTTTATCACTTGTTTATCAGCAAATGAAGACCGATTGTGTACCAACATCATTGAGTTTGTTTGACCACAGACTTCTCTCGGGCATTTAGTTGGCTCAGAAATTACACCACGGTCAATTTCGACTGCAACGGTATGACCACAAGCATTACACTTGAAAAATGCCACCTTCATGTCTGGTATAATGCTAGTGGATCTTAATGTTAAGCCCTTGACACTCACCAACTTATCAATATCATTTGGGTTCAATTCACGCATACCACGGGGTACCAAGTTGATATTGTAGGGACGAACCGTGTAGATATTGGTCTCAATATCGTCGACATTAACTGGCTGGTTGGAAAATTCGTTGTTGTCGGTAGCAATCTGAATCATACAGTCTTTAATAGTCTGATCCATGATTGGAATAACTTCTTGTGGGTAGTTGAGAAGCTGGTGATAAAGCTTACGGGTTGGTGGATAAGATAACAAGTTTTTTGCGTCCAAGTTAAGGTTGGTAATTCCCAATTCACGTATACTGGTCAACTGGTCAACGTAGTATAATTGGTTATCTTCTGGTTCGACATCGCGTTCGTCCATCAACTTACGGTATTTATACTTGAACAACATCAAAAAGTCTCTAAACGCGTTCGAACAATCCTGAATAGAAACATTGGTACCCCAAATCACTCTTACTGGTTCAGTATCCACCGGATCTGTGTTGAGGGCTGAGGAAGATGAAAATCCAGGACGATCGGTAGGGGTAGCTTCGGTGAAAATTCTACGACGCATTGGCGATGAGGTGGCATCATGTAAATCGTTTCTGTGTGGTCTTCTGACAATTCTGTCAACATCACTAGTAAGTCTTGGTCTATCGGACGAGTGGTGGACCGATGATGTGTAATGAAGGGGCAGTGACACGTTCCTGATCTCGGACCCCGGGTTCGACGAAGTAGCGAAGAAGAGAGGCGAGGAGGGCACGCCCGGCGTGTTTTGTGTTTGTGATTGAGACTGGGACTCTGATTCTCGAGGCACGGATCTATGGAGGTTACTGTGAGGGTTACTTGTTGGTGGAGGAGACGACATTGGGATGGTGTGGATAAAGGAAATTGGGTAAAGGTTTTGGAAAGATTTTAATGGAAGCGACAGACGCGTGTAATTTACCAGAAACGGGAAGAGAGAGAAAAAAACTTGTCTAAGAAAATATATAAGCAAAATGATTTGCTAAGTCATTATATAATCCGGCTTGTATTTTTTTTAATTATTGTTGCCGGCCGGGGCTTTTTTTCGTTTTAATCAAGGATCCTTTGATGCGCTCCCATACTGCACGTTGGGTATAAAAGAGGCGAGGTCGCGGCCCAAAGAAAAAAAAGAAAAGGAAAAAAACAGGTCGCATAGATTTTTATACTACAAAGTCTGATCCATAATGCCGATCTATCCTGCATTTAGTATAGCACAGCCCGACAGTTTTCCAAGTAAAAGGGAAAAAGCCAAAAAAAAATCCCCTTCTGGAAAGGGGGGACGGATTTGAATAAGAAAAAGTGTATAAAATAGCGGAGGGGCGCTACAAAACCCCGACTGTAAGAATACAAAGCTGGCCAGAGATTTTCTTTTGTTTAATAACTAGAAAACGGTTCCGTTTATTTATTTGTTTGATTGCGGTGTTTCAACAGAAGCAACGATTAGTGACTGCCCCCACAGATTGCCCTAATATTGTATACACGCAATTCTAGAATAATTTTTTTTTAGACCTGGTACGGCGACCCCGGTGAATCACCCCCTTAAAAACGAAATAAAAAATGGCAATATTCAGAAGTGGAAGTAAGAGTGCCAATACTACGATGGAGTACCAAGAACATAAGACAGAGGCAGATTATAAGATGCATTCGGCTAACGTGCATGATCCGATCTTATCTGCGGTGAATGAGGCCCAGCCTTTTGAACAGGCGAACGACAAGCGGAACAATAGACGCTCCTCGTACTTGAGTAGCGAGTCGAATGACTTGAAGGACATTTTTGGCAATTTAATTAGACAAGGTGATGTTTCAAATCCTACGCGTTCGAGAAACGAACGTCCGTTAGACACGATCCGAGGCTTTGAGTATGCGATCACCGGAGACTTGGCGTACCGTGATCAACTCGAGTCGCACAAGTTGGGTTGGGGATTCCATGAAGATTTTTCCTACTACAATTTGCTGGGTGCAAACCGCGAGGATCAACCGCGTGGAGGAGCGCCACCAATTGCTTTCAATATTAACGGGGACCAGCCTGTTTATCAAGCAGGAAACTACAGTGCCAGCAGCTTGAAGCCCGAGAAGAAAAAACGGGGACTTTTTGGCAGAAAGAAGAAGTAAAAATTTGAGTTTCTAATGATTGAATGTAACTGTAATAAAGTATATATATATATATATATATATCTCTGTGTATATATAAATTAAAACTTGTGTTTCACTATCTTTTTTTAAATTTTTGGGTTTAGGAGTCAAATTAATTATAAAGGCTTCATGATTTCCTGGTACAACATGCTCTTGAGCTCGTCGATACTCAATTCGTCCTTCCGCTTGTCAAAGTCAAAGAAATCTTCCGGGATTTTTTCGCTCTCAGGTTCGTCGTTTGGATCGTGGTACAATTGTAAGTACGGATGTTTTAACGCATCATCAACTGTGATACGTTTGGCCGGGTTGAAGATCAACAAGTTCTCCAACAAATCGATTGCCAACGGGTTGATGGGACCAGACTCCCGGAATAATTCCTGGAACGGCACCTTTTTACAGAACGGAAGAGAACGAATGTACTCGCGTGCCCGTTTGCTCTTGATATTGTAATAATCTTCCATGTTGGGCGTACCCAACACCTCCATAATTAACCACAATTGATTGTGGTAGTCTCTGCCGGGGAAAAGTGGCCTTCCCAGTAACATCTCAGCCAAAATGCACCCCACAGACCACACATCGATTGCAGTGGTATATTCCTGGAACGTAAGCATGATTTCTGGGGCTCTGTACCATCTGGTCGCCACGTATTCTGTCATGTAGCCAAAGTTATCTTCGCTGGATGCAATACTACGGGCAAGACCAAAGTCACAGATCTTGAGGTCGCAGTTTGAGTTAAGCAAGAGGTTTGATGGTTTAAGGTCGCGATGCAATACGTTGGCCGAATGCATTGCCTTGAGAGCCCGAAGGGTTTGGTAAATAAAGTATTGGATGTGATCATCTGTGAGTTTCTGGGTTCTAATGACGCGATGGAGGTCAGTTTCCATGAGTTCCTGAATCAAGTATATTTCTGCAAACGACTCATACGACGCAGGACGTTGGATGGCAAGGATACTGATAATGTTTTCATGGTTGAAATGTTTGAGAAGTTTGAGTTCTCGTAAAGTCCGTAAACAAAGCATCGATCTCTCGAAAGGTTCGATCTTTTTAATGGCCACCTTTTGGTTGGTGGGCGTATGGATTGCTGAACACACCACACCATACGCACCTTCACCGACGATCTCAAGCACCTGGTATTGGTCACTAACCCGAAAAGATATCTCTCTCATGGTGGTGGATATGCTTGGGATTCACTATCCTCGCTTGTATCGTATCAGCTACCTCAACCTTTTTCACCTTAAAGCGACTGGAGATATTTTGTGTTTCAGCTGTGGAATGTAACGCGCAACGATTCCACTTTATCTGCACTATAATATCGAAAAAGTAGGCTGTTCGACTTCGGTATGTTTCACATGCGCCATAACCAACCTTGTCTACAATTAAAAACAAAAAAAAAAATGAAAACTCTACATTGTTTGTGTTTACAAACCACTTCGTGTTTTGTGTTTCTGTATGTATGTGTCTGTTTTCTGTGGGTGTGGTTGTTTTACAGAAAGGTTTTAAAAGCCTGGTTCTGTTACACTAGAAA
Organism: Teunomyces tritomae; assembly: GCA_030568455.1. NCBI lineage: Eukaryota > Fungi > Ascomycota > Pichiomycetes > Serinales > Debaryomycetaceae > Teunomyces > Teunomyces tritomae. The sequence continues at coordinate 98,390 of JAJMFZ010000022.1, forward strand.
AAAAAAATCCAAAAATTTGGCTGCGTTCTCGTTTCACTTTTCGTTTGTTTGTTATGTGTTACTTTTATATTTTTTTTTTTTTTGCTATTTCCTCTTTTTTATGTATTTTGGTTGTGATTGTATCATTGTTCTGTTTATGTTACGCTTTGTTTCTTTATTGTTATACACTATTTCTCGGGTCGTTTATGGTCTAATCCCGGCCAAACTGCCTATCTTCCTTAGCAGCCTTTCTCTCCATTTCGTCCCAGTCTTCTCCTTCACTCTCTTCTTCATCTTCGGAACCGGAACCAGATCCACTTCCCGAAGAATAATCATCTTCACTCTCTCCACTATCAACTTCTTCATCACTAGGATCATCATCACTAACCTGGAAATCACTCTCTTCTTCCTCTTCTTCTTCGGCCTCGGATTCTCCTTCTCCAGTCAAGAAACTCCATCCACCATCAACAAAGAACTGGTATGGATCTGCCTGCACCGTCTTCATGATTGTCTGCCAGTTCAAGTTCATTTGACCTTCACTGAGAGGAATATCAACGTCCGTCAACCACGACTTCACATCCTCAAGTAGTTCCATCGGTATCGTGTTAATGTGGACCACTGGCTTGCTGAAATCTTTAAATACAAACACCAAGTCAAAGTTCTTCAAACCAAACTGCACTCTTTCCAAGTGAGCAATTTCAATCTCTTCCAACGTAACCACAAGGTAAGGAGGATCAATTAATTGAATCAAACAATCACGAGTAGGCAAACAAAGCACCGAGGACCGGAATGGAACACCTTGGAACCCTAACTCCCTGAATGGAATATCTAAGTCAACGGTACCGTTCGAAGATTCCGAAATCAACTCAGCAAACGCCTTGAATTCCTTGTCCAACAACGCCTTTCTCCGTCTCTCTTCTTGTTCCTGTTGCAATTCGTCTTCATCACCATAACGGTACTTTCTCTTACGGCCACCAGTCTCATCAAACGCCATATCACTCGCTTCACGGTAGAATTGAACATCATGAGTCTTCTTCTTTCCAATCATGATTGGATTCTTCAAGTGACAGTGGATAATCACAATCAACTCATCCTTACATGGCTGGAAGAAAAGATGCTTGATGTTGGAAAACAAGACATCTACTTTCTGGTCAGATTTGAACGACAGCTGGTAACGCAAACCATTCTCATGGATCTGTAACACTCCGCCAACCTTCTTGGTATCAGGTTGAGGTCTGATAAATACTTGTTCCAATTTCTTGACCCGAGATCCTTTGAGTTCAACAAGATTGGCTTGGGTGACAACATCGGCCATCTGTTTCTTTTCTTGTTCTCTCTTAACCGAATCTTTCTTCAAGTCCTGGATCGCCTTGTATACATCAACCATCCGCTGACGATCTCTCGATCTAAGCGTAACACTTCTAAGGAAAGTGTTATCAGGTGAATCTTCATATGGCAATTCGGCCCTTCTTGATACACCGGCACCAGCACCTGGAGAGTTAAAGTTCAATCTGAGGTAAGTAAAATCGCCTTCTTCATTCTGAGAACCGTTCTTGAAGGAATTAATGTGAAATGGAACTGGTCTACCGGCAATAGGAAGAATGATTGTCTGGTTCTTGTAATCGACATGAATCTTCACATCACGCACACTAGCTGGGATTTGTGATTCTCTCACATACGATTCATACTTTTTGAACACCGGCTTGAAGTCCAGCGAGTCATTGGCATCAGCTTTGCTAAATCTGGTCAACCCTTCTTGGACTCTTTTTTCATGTAATTTGCTCTGAATCTCTTGTCTGATCTTTTCAGCATTAGAGTCCTCGGCATTGTTTGATTCATGTCTCAACTTCGACTTAAGTATCTTGGAGTTAGCTTCGTTGGCAGCCAACTTCTTTTCAATTACATCCTTTTCTGTCTTGACCTTTTGTGTTTCTTTTGGATCATCTCTGAAGTAAAACGAGTTCTCTGCTCTGATCTTGGAGTAGGTGGTAAGCAATATTGGTTCACTTTCGGTAACCTTGAACGTATCAGTCAACAACAAGGAGTATTCCTTCAACTTTGGGTTGGTGGCTTTTTCATTGGCAAGATTGTTGAATCCAATTGTCAAAGATATGATCTGTCCATTCTGCAATTTTCTATCGTTCTTGGCATTCAACACAAAAGTGGAGTCTCTAAACTCAATCCCCATAAGCCAACCACAGTTCTTGGTAAATGAGGTCAACAAGTTAGGCTTTTCCTTCTTGATGAATTCAAGGGCGCCTTGGTAGACTTCACTAGCAACTGTACCCTCTTTCAACAACGTTGAGGTGATATGAGTCTGCAACTTTATCAAAAAGTCGTAGTTAGCTTCCATATCAGTCGTAGGGTCAATCAAAAAAGTTCTGGCAAGATTCGAGCAGTATGACTTGTATCTCAAACCAATCGATGCTAAAATGACACCATCGCCTACCAAACGAGCTTCAGAGCTGACGGCACTTGGTCTCAAATCGTACTGACCACCACTCTGAACGATGGGAGAGTAACACCATTCAACCAAATCAGGATCAAAATCCTTAATTGGAACCAACAACTTTTTCCCCGTGTCATTCTTGTTGAACCACTTATTGTTTTCAATCTTATCTTCGAGACGATCACTGATTTCAGCGTTGCTCAACTTCTTGTCTTCATCAATGACAACCGACATCTCATCAACAAAGTTGTCCATCATCACTGTGGAAGATTTGGCTGCGAGCTTGGTAGCATTAAACTCTTCAGAGTCTTTAATTTCCATCGATTTCGATAATATGAGGGTGATGTCATCCTTCTTGAGGTCGAGATCTTTGCTTTCTTCATTCCATTCTTCAACAAACTTACCTTTGTATTGGTCTTTAAGCACCGCACCGTAGCTTTCGCCACCGGCCTTAAGCTTGGCCACCAAATCGACAAACAATTGCTTGTTGTGAGCAACGTCCTTAGTTCTCGCCCAAATCTCAACGTTGTCGTTGGCCAATTCCTTCAAGTATTTGGCTTTTCCTTCAGATGTAATAAAAATACACTTGTCTTTGGTCACATACAAACCAGTATGAACAAATTCGTATCCCAACAACCACGTCTGCAAGACAGTGGATTTCTTGTAGGTATTTTCGTCGTCACGGGCACCAACAACCACATAAATTTGCGAAACGTTCTCCGCACTCAAATTCGCCTGTAAAATCGCCAATCTTTTGGCAAAGATACCGGCGTCAATGTGAACTTCAGCCATGATTGCTTCTGGTCAAGAACTTTAACTACGCGTTAGTTGTGGTCAAATTGGTTGGCTTTTTTTTTCACAGCAGCTGCGACATTTTTGTCGTGATACATTATTTCCTGTATGTAGACCCACAAAAAAGTGATGTGCCGCACGCGCGTGCGAAGTTTTATACGCGTCGCGTTCTTGTACGATTTTATTTATCTCTCGAATCGAAAAAAACACAGTCTATACAAGTATGTTTCGTACTGCCAAACGTCGTACGGCAGGCCGGCGTAACTTTGATGAGTCCCGTTCGGTGTACCAATCACAAACAACATCGTTTGCAACCCGTTTACTGTTTTACGATGTTCCTCCGCTTGAAGAAATTACCCTTGAACAGTTTGAAACATGGGCCATCGACCGACTCAAGATATTGATTGAAATCGAGTCTTGTGTGGCCAGAAACAAGTCGATCAAAGAAATCGAAACTACTGTTAAGCCATTACTTATGAAATATTTGCCGTTGGGTCCTGCTGGCCCCAATCTGGTACAGGAACGAAAGAAAGACCACTACTCTCACTTCATCTTACGGCTTGTGTTTTGTCGTCTGGAAGAATTACGCAAGAAATTTATTAAAAATGAAGTAATCTTATTTAAAGTGAGATACGGTTTGTTGCAACCCAAAGAACAACTCGAATTTGTTGATTCGTACCACGATAAATTGCCCTGGAAGTATATCACCAACGAGGAGAAACTCTCAATGTTTGAAGAACTCTATGCGGCTACGGGGCTTGTGATTAAGAATAACTTACTTATGGATGATCCTACTCTTCTGATCTCTAATGAACAGATCAAGCAGCACATAAAACAAAAGGAAAACTTTATCAAGTTGCCATTTGAAAAAGTACCCAACTTGGTGAGCTCAAGATCTATCTACTTGAAAGCAGGCTTTGCATACATCCCAACCACCTTGCAGTTGAGCTTGCTATCTATTGAGTTCCAGGATTCGTTGACTAATCTGTTGCTAAAGACTTTTCAGGCCGTTCCTCGGTTGGAAGAAGACGATCGTCTCTTGCCATTGTTGAATAACTTATCACGCAACTTCTCTAACGTCCAGTACGAAACCCAGTTTGGTGATGAAAATGCATCTGACATCAATGCCATATCAATTACCCAGCAAGCCATAACACAGCATTATCCTCTCTGTGCTTCCAACTTACAAAAGAACTTGGTAGCCAATTCACATCTCAAATACCAGGGCCGTCAACAATTGGGTCTCTTCTTAAAGGGAATTGGTTTGGATGTTGATGAAGCCCTCAAATTCTGGGCGATGCAATTCTCTCGTCACACATCTACTGAGAAGTTTAATAAGGAATATCGGTATAATATCCGGCACAATTATGGATTGGAAGGGTCTAGAACTAACTATCGGCCCTGGGACTGTGCTACTATCTTATCAAAACCTAAACCTGGACGTGATGAACACCATGGGTGTCCTTACCGCGACTTTACAGTGGATAAGTTGGTGGAAAACTTGAAGGAAATGGGTATTGATGACCAGCTGGACATAAATGGCGTTATCGACGATGTGGGGAGAAGGGAGTATACCGTTGCATGCACACGGGTGTTTGAGCTTAGCCACAAAAAACAGTTGGCAGGTTCCAAGCAGCTGCAAGAAGGTATGCACATCAACCATCCAAACTTATACTTTGATCGGTCGAGACAGTTGCATAAATAAATTGGTGTATATTATAATCTATTTTTTAAACAAAAAGAATCCGTTATCAACTAATCGAGAGAAATGGATTGCCAGGTTTTCTTAAAACCCCACCAGGAAGCTCCAGAACCACAGAATCCGACCCAGAACGGCGACAAACAACCATCGTATAAAGACCAGTGTAGCACCAAAGGGACCTGGATAACTTGTTGGAACACGGCAATTCTCCAGTTCTTGTCCCATTTGGCCAAGGGAGTTCTTCTAAACAACTCAATGATCTCGATTACAAGATAAACACCCCAGACCCGTGAACACCAGATATACGTTTCGGTACACCACCACAAATTATCGTTGGTTCCGATCCAGTTATGAGAAGGATCGGTCAACCAGCCGGCATTTTCCAATAATTCTAATACCAAACAGTTGAGAGATTGAAGTAAATTGACAAACCGGTCCAACTTGGGCCCCAGGCCCGATTTGAAAGCGGCGTATTCATCGATAATCCATGGAATGTACTTAATAGAATCGGTTAACCGGTTAAAAATACGAATATCGGAAAGGTAACTCGAAACTTGTTTGAGGTGGACAGCCAAAGCCGATTTCTTTTGGGCCGATTGTGGTTGCTCAGGACCAGGATCCTTCACTTTTAGGTCGTAAGAGAGGAAGGTCTTTAGCCATTTCTGTACCACAAGCAAAAAGTTGTGTTTCTGAGTGGACAAAAAGGCTCGAATCTTGTGTTTGTTATCGAGGACCAGAGATGCCAATAATGTGAAGTAACATATGAAGTAGAGATTGGCATCTAACGTGGAAGTTTTGGACAAAACCTTATCATTGATCTCCAGGTAAAGCTTGCGGCTGAACACAGCCTTTCTGGTGGTTTCGATAACTTGGAGAAGTTTTAAAAGTGGAAGCGTTCTTCTCTTAGTTGGCTTGAAACGTACTAATGTCATTGTAACCGCAGAACTCATCGTTGATCGCTAGACAAATCGGAACCTGTTAAATTATAAGCCGAGGAAAGATAAAGATTGAGAAACCCAAAAAAAAAAAATTAAATGTTGTATTGACATTGTAAGCGTGGGGAAAAAAAACCGACTTTAATGCCGACGGGTAAGGATTATATAAGATGTTATATAAATACAGTTGCAACAAACATGTCAAGTCGTCTGGAGGTATTCTAGCAATACCATGTATGTATTGAAGTTTGTGTAAATACAGAAGTCATAGGTAGATGTAGATTATCCAAGTATGAACAGGATCCGGTGTCTGATCCACTGGCAGTCAGGACGACCACTGGAGTATGATTGCAAGACGGTTATTTATGTGTTCCGTTGACAAAACCAATCAACTTTAAATTATAATATATCAGATGGCTATTGCGGTAACCAGTCGGTCTATATTCAGCTTATGCCCCCCCCGACCGAGCATCAACTCCACTCTTCAGCTTCAAATGTAATGTATAATTCCACATGGCCATATGCACGTGGATGTAGTTGGAAGCTAGCGTATGTGTGTCCTGGATTCTAATCAGAAGACGAAGTCATGCCCTGTCTGACCGAGAGGTGTGATCTGATGGCTTCAAGTTTGATTCCTTCCTTTTGTGCATAGAGTTCCATACCTCTTTGGTCAGCTGAACCCACGGTTTCCAACACGATTTCATTAATTTCTTCGATTTCGTCTTCTACTTGGGGAAGCAATAAATTCAAAATGACACCAAGGAACCCAGTAACAGCGTAGCCGGTTTCCATGACCAAGACAATGGCATTGAAGAACCCAGTAAGCGACTTGTTTCCACCCTTGTAGGTAAAGACATTGTCAAACCAGTTTCCCACGAGGACTGCTCCAAGACCAGGCAAGAGAGACGCAGTAAGCACAAAGCGGTCTCTTCTGGTGAATTCAGTAGTAGCAATAATCTTCAAACCAGATACAGCAACCGCAGTAAAGAGGAAAGATGTCATTCCACCCAAAACAGTGCTTGGGATCGACACAATAGCAGCAGCGAACTTGGCAAAGATACCCATAATAATCATCCAGAAGGCACACCAATAACCAACACGACGGTTAGCACATTTGGTGACAGAGATAACCCCATTGTTTTGGGCAAATGTCGACATGGGTGTCACTGTCATAAGACCAGAAAGGAGACCATTAAAACCATCAGCAAGAACCCCACCTTGGATTCTTGATTCGTATAATTCACCTTCAACCTCCAAACGAGACACATCTGACGTAGCTGTGATATCACCAATAGCTTCCATCATTAACACAATATATACCGCCAAAAACGGTAGTACCATGGGTCCGTAAACCTTCAACTTGAATGTATGAACCCACATAAAAGTGGCTGTGGGGGCAACATTGATTGAAGCCGAACTAAAGTAGCCACAGGCAGCAGCTACAATACACCCCACCAAAAGACCAATAATAACTGCACACGATTTCATAATCGGTGAGCCAAAACGTTCAGAAAGGATAATAGTGAGGTATACCAAGAATCCCAACCCGATGAACTGGGCCGAGCCCCAAGGCAATGAGTGTTTTCCAACATCACAGACCTTCCCAACACAGCTAGAGCCTCCAACCCAGTCCTGGAAGCCAGTTCCAACCAAGGAAGTACCAATAAGAAGCACAACAGGACCAGTGACAAGAGGAGGAAAAACTTTTTGCAAGGCCTTTGCAGGCATGAAGGAAAGCAAGATTTCCAATAGTGAGCATACAAGTCCAGTAGCCAAAATACGACCGTAACCATCGGGACATGGCAAGTGCTTACCTGAAGCATCAACAGGGCATTCTCCCACCTGGTACATCAAGGGAAGGGCTTTTGTAGCAATTGTCACAGTGGCAAAAGATGTACCAACAACCGACAAAAGACCAGTACCGATATAGTAAGGTGTACCAAAGATATGAAAACGGGTGATTTGGATACATGACAAGATTCCTGACACGATCAACGACGACAGGACCAAGTATTCTTGGATCTCGGTGCTCAAGCTAGCAGCCGAAGCAATAATGATAGGAGGCGTCACCACACCCGCAAGCATCGCTAATGCGTGTTGAAGACCTAGTACAAACCCTAAGAATAAAGGCATATCTGAGTTTAAGCCAAAAAATGGCTGAGTCTTTGGTTCCTTGGTGACGAAGGGAATTTCAGGAACAAAAAGATAGGCATAATCGTAGTCTCCAAAGAGCCCTTCCTTTGTGGTCCATTTACGGGCAAGTCGCTTGATTGTGGATTTGAACTGAGTCATTCTCCACTGTTGAACTGTTGTCTAGCGCTTAAAATCAATATGTAAATTTTTCTTTTACATAAAATTTCATCGCATTTAAGTAACGATGTTCTTGATAAGACCTTAATAATTTGATAAGGCTTATCACCATGCACGGAGATCCCCATTTTCGGGCCGCTGCGCGATAATTGGACGGATCAGTTAAGTCACGGGATCAGCATCGATTTTTCTTAGCGTAAAATGAAATCTTTAATGCCAGACATTGATAATCAAATATCAGCCAGTCACCACGAGCTGCTATTCCAAGTAGTTAAATGATGTAAACACAGCAAAAGTCTTGTTTTTTTTTGATCTCTATTGCTTTAAAGCTATCAACTTAGCCCTTCACGCAGGTATTTCTTGCTCTTTGCTAAACGAAAATAAATGACACACAGAAGAAAAAAACATGAATGCGGCCTTCCCGTTTAGGAAGTGGATCCAATTTCCGATCGCTTCGGCTTTCGTCGCCTCGTCTTGTTATCAATCGTTCCCTGTAATTAGTAATTCGATTCGATGTGGAGTGGAGTCAGAAATATTTTTAAATCTCAAAATAAGATGGGTCTGGGTGAGATCTCTCTCAGGTAATGACTGTACCTAATAATAGCACCCTCGTTTGGAAAACCGATGTAGATTGTGTTACTAACTTTACAAAGTCTAATTTCTATTGTCTACGGCGAACTACAACATGAAAAGTTTTTCTTTTTTTACTTCTGGATTTTTCCATTCTTGTTCCATTCTTGTTCCATTCTATATATCAGCGCTCAACAGCTTTTTGATAGAATCGTAATTTATGAACTACTTGCATAAGCACTGAATTTTACTATTTTATACGGTAGCTCTAACCTCATTTCTCGCTAATTTCTGGTATGCCACTGGCTCTTTTAGGCATTGTGATCTTTATTCATCCTTCCCTCACTGATGACTGATTTCTTTTGATTTTCTTTCAGCCAAATCAAGATTAGCCAATGTTACCTTCCTACGTGGCCCAATTCCCAATTCAGAACCCTGTGTTGTAATATTGGATTAATGCCCCACTCGCTTATTTCTAGCAGTCTTGGAATATTAGTGCCACGCTACCACATTCCTCAAGTCATGAAACCAGCAGTCCCTTGAAGACAATGGAAGATAAATATTAATTTACTATGTTTTAACAAGACTATAATACTTATTTAACTTACATAGTTTTGGTTACCTTTTGAAATTAACCCTTGATTACTTACAGGGTAATATATTAGGTCCCTTCCATGTCCATTTCCAAGCATTAAAATTTCTGATACTAAACAAGTTTATCATGATACGGAGAAAATGTATCAAATTGGTGATATTATGTCCATTGCTACTTTTGATATCATTGTCTCTTGTATCAATCTCTTATCCAAATAATGAGTTGGTCTTACAGGGTCCTATGAATTACTTTGATCAATTAGCAAGAACTGTCTATTCAAAAAACGAGCCAGATAAGTACAACGATCTTGATGCTAATTTTGAAAGCAAAGTTAAGAAACTTTTAGCTGAGAGAAGATTAATAGATAAACAAGATAAGTTCTGGGCCTTAAATCCAGTCCCTTTTTCAGAGTTTGAAATTCCTATTCCAAGTTATTATTACAATTTTAATTCGGTAAAACCACCCGTGCAACCATTTGATCCAAGATTGACTCTCTCTGTTTATTATCATCACCTAAAAAAAACATTATCTCAAAAATCAAAACTTATTGAACCTGTCCCTTTTCATTGGGACGACTGGGTGGATCTCTCATCTTTGAATCAGTTTCTTTTTGCCACAGGGAAAGATCGAGTGGATTGCAATTTTATTCATCCACTCACTATTGAAGACAGAGAGAAAATTGAGAAGGAGAGGAAACAGAGGGCAAAAGAAGAACAAGAAAGAAGGAAAAAGAAAGAAAAAGAAGAACAGGATAAATTAAAGGAAAAGGAAGAGAAAAATAAGGAAAACAAAGAATCGGCAAAAAAACAAAAGGAGGAACAGGAGAGCAAGAAACAAGAAGAAGGGGGTAAAAAACAAAAAGAATTGGACAATCTAGTGAGCAAAAATCTTCAGCAAGAGGACGATAAAAATGAAAGTCCTGACCTTCAAAAAAAGATTGATAAACGTAATTTGATTCAGTCTCGGGAAGCGAAAATAGACAATTATCCACCTCTAAATGAGTTTTGCACCAATGACAAAGATCTCCAAAATGATGCAAAATCGAACATATTGAATCCTGGTTTCAACATTAAATATAACCCAGGTAAAACCACTCTTAAGAAGGCTAAATTGGCTGGAAAATCTTATCTTTACACATACGCTCCATCACCAGCTGCGATTATTTTCTTAACTCGTGACGGAGCTTACAATATGTCTGTTGATCCAACCAGAAGAGAAAAGCTTTTGGCCAATGGACTTGTGGAATCTTACATAAAAGATAAAAGGTCCAAAAAGGTCAACGTCTTGAAAACTTTCCGTGAACTTCAGAAAAAGGTTCCTACTGAAAAGCAACATGTGATTAGTGACTATCAAATTGAACTTACCAATCTTTCTTTCATTTTTGACCACCGGGAAATCATGAGGCAATACTCAGTTAGAAATGATCTTTCGCCAAACGAGCAACGTTATTATGAAGCTTTAAAATTCTCTGAAGAAAGAAAACGGAAAGGAACCGCAAAGTATTTTGAGGAAGCTAGACTTAAAGGTAATGTAGCGGGTGATCATTATGATTGGCGCTTTTTTAATGGTCTAATTCGAAACAGATACCAGCTGTCTTTGATTTTTCAGCGATTAATCAGATCTTGGCTCTCATTTTCACGTAAGAATGGTATAAACACGTGGCTTGCTCATGGATCTTTGCTCTCCTGGTACTGGAATGGTAAGACCTTTCCTTGGGATTTGGATGTTGATGTTCAAGTCCCTATTATGGACTTGCAAAGACTTGCAATTGATTTTAATCAAACGTTGGTCGTGGAGGATGCGGAAGAAGGGTTTGGCAGATATTTCATGGATGTTGGTTCCTATATAACTGACAGACAGAAGGGATCTGGCAAGAACAACATTGATGCTCGTTTTATTGACGTTGATTCTGGTTTGTATATCGATATTACTGGAATGGCACTTTCAAACGCAGATACTCCAGAACGGTATAAATCTGAACTTAAAGGTTGGCATCCTGAAAATAAAATGGACCACTATGCTCAGAATGAAAGGTTGCAGATCTTCAATTGCAGGAACAATCACTTTGCCTCCCTTCACGAATTATCACCTCTAGTAAAGACTTCGATAGAAGGGGAAATTGGATATGTTCCACATAAATTTACCAATATATTAACCAATGAGTATAACCAAGGACTCTTGAGACAATTCCATGAAGGTTACGTCTTTGTGCCGCAATTAAGGCTTTGGATAAATTCGATGGACCTATATGAATTTTGGCATAATAGAACTGGCTGGAATCAAAAGTACGAAAATACACTGGAGCAACACAGTGGGTATTCAGAAATCAGATTGAGTTACGCGAACGACGGAAATCAGATAAACAAGAAAGATAAAACGCTAACTGATAAAGATGTTAGTGACATAACGAAATTACCGTATATTGATCTTGTTGATTTGTTAAAAAATGATGATATTCTTGTGGAGTATTCCCGCAGTAAGGACTTCACCTCTTTCCACGAGTCTGAACTTATGAGACTTTTATTTGGGAAAAGTACTGAGCAGTTGATCAATAATGTCCCTAATTTTAGACCTGTCAATTATGACCCATTCATGTACCAACCCCAAAATGATGTTCTGAGTTACAACCAAAAGATAGACCAGTATTTGAAAATGACCTCACAACTTTATAGCCACTCTTCTTTCTAACCAAGAATAGAAAAGTGCTAGACTACTAATAAATAACATGTTTACTAAACTTTATTCAATATTATTTTTTTTAGCCAACTAAAATAGAACAAGTATGCAACTGAAGACGACTGTCAATAATTAATATTTAATCGATTTGCAATCTACAATCAACAAAAAAAAAATCCAAATTGTTCCAATATTTTTCATTATTTTCATTTAGTTCTATAAATACCACATTAATTTTCAGCATTGGTCTTTTCAGACAATTTTGCTTGGGCAACCAAATTGGCTGGAGCATCCATTCTTGGCAACATGACTTCAATCATTCTAATCTTGTCTGGCTTGGCGAAAGCGGAATCATCAAACAAAGTGTTCAACTCGCCAACAGTAGAAACTCTCTTGGTTTCGTAGTCCTTGGCGTTGAATAATGGCAACAATTGCAAGTTGTTCCATGGTTGAATGTCGTTGTAAGAAGCCTTCTCGCCATGGATCAATCTTTCAATGGTGTAACCATCGTTGTTTAAGACGTACAAGTAAGTGTTGTTACATTCCCACTTACACAAAGTGGAAATTTCTTGGACAGTTAATTGCAAGGAACCATCACCAACGAACAAGATAACTCTTCTGGATGGGTCAAGCTCTTGAGCAGCCATGGCAGCACCAACGGTGGCACCAACGGTGAAACCAATAGAACCCCACAAGACTTGGGAGATACCAATGGTGTTGTTTGGAAATCTACTTTGGACGATACCGAAAGCAGAAGTACCGGTTTCAGTGACAATGATATCGCCTTCTCTAAACCAAGAAGAGACCTTGGTCCACAAGTATTCTTGAGTCAATGGAGTTTCAGCTGGAGTTGGGGAGTTGATCAATTTAACAGAAGGAACTGGAACTGGAACGTAGTTAGGGTTAAGAGAACCAGCGATCTTGGAAAGCAAATTGTTCAATGCTTCCTTCATTTGAACGCCTGGGAAGGTTGCTTGTCTGACCTTGGTGTAGTCAGAGTGGAATTCGACAATGTTCTTGGTCTTGTAGGAATAGGAGAAGGAACCGGTGTTGAAATCAGACAACAAGGCACCAATAGAAAGGATCAAGTCGGATGATTCAACGGCATCTCTAACTTCTGGCTGAGATAAGGTACCGACGTAAACACCACCGAATCTTGGGTGGGATTCGTTAATACCAGACTTACCCATTGGGGTGGTGAAGACTGGGAATTGGGTGGCATTGACCAATTGTTCAGCTTCTGCCTTACATGAGTGTCTGGAAGCACAAGCGTCAACTAAGATGACTGGGTTTTCTGCGGACTTGATCAAGTTCAAGACGGTTTCGACAACTTCTTCTTGAGCTTCTGGTTCATTTGGCTTGAGGGAAAGGTCGATAGGAGTTTGCAACAAAGAAGCTGGGACCTTGAGATCAACCAAGTTAGCTGGCAAACCAACGTAGACTGGTCTTTGGTAGATGTAAGCTTCTCTAATGCATCTGTCAATTTCTGCAGGAGCTGAGCTGATGTCAGAGATAAATGCGGTAGTTTGAGAAATGTTGTTGGACATTCTGTGAAAGACGGTAAAGTCACCGTTACCCAAAGTGTGATGAAGTAACAATTGCTTGGCTTGGGATGCGATGGATGGGACACCAACGACGTGCAACATACCAACGTGTTCAGCGTAGGCACCACCAACACCGTTCAAGGCGGACAATTCACCGACACCGAAAGTGGTAACCAAACAAGCCAAACGCTTGATTCTGGAGTAACCGTCAGCAGCGTACGCAGCGTTCAATTCGTTGGCGTTACCAGCCCATTTCATGTCTGGAACTTCATAGACCTTGTCCAACAACGACAAGTTGAAATCACCAGGGAGACCAAAAATGGTGTTGACTTCGAGCTGGTGCAATCTTTCAAAAAGGTATCTTCCTAACGTGACTTCGGACATATTAATTCGAGATTATTCTGTGTTTTAAACAAGGATGTTTGTACAGTAATGATGAGAAGGGATATTAAGGTGGATATTTTGCAGCCTTTTTATATCGGATGGCTGCGGGAGTTGTAAGCGCCTAAGGTGAGGTGATGTATGCGTTTAAACAATAAAGGATGCGAACTCGCATAAGCGCATAATTAGCAACAAATAAGTTCATTTTTCGCAATCGGGGTTGCGGCTCCCGTACAAGGGTCACACCCCAAACAATTAAGAGTATTTTGTATTGCGGCACGGGAAAAAAAATATTGTCAGGGATCATAAGTTGATTTACTCTTGAATATTCCTGTACCCGTCAACGGCAAACATCACACCAGGTGTGCGGCGAACACTTTGACACTATTTTCCCCCTATCGTGGTTAGTTTTTTCTTGCATAACCGTTTTTTGTAATTCCCGTGGCGCCAACTGATCGCAGTAACTCGGGTATTTTTTTACGGTAAAGCTATCATTTTGTGTTGATGTGGATTTCTTTGTATGATTTTGAGCAACCATCAACGTACACAATCACTCACAAACATACACATTCACATACACACACAAACACACGCACACGCACCCCTCGCGCCTCCCCTTTTTTTCTTCGTCAGTGCGATGTGGGATCTTGCGCATTCCCAATTAGGATTATTTCCTAATTGGAAATGTTACCCGGTCATAGACATCACCACCCAAAACATGTGAGAAAAATCCTCGTGATATATCGCCCACTTTTCTTCACCACCACCACTAGTATAACAAACCCGGTAATAAACGTGATTAAGTGCACACAGTGAGAACAACCCACAAAAACACTGTTATCTTTTTGCACCCATTTTAGATATACCTGAATTTACCTCCATTAACGTATGTATTAACCAGAAATACGCCAACATTATTTCCCCCGTGTTCTGTTTTGTTGTTTGTTGTTGTTTGGTGTTTTTTTTTTTCCTTTTGTTAATTTGCAACCAATACTAACTGTTCAGTATGCCTAAAAGAGAAGCTGAACTCCAGGATACGAAAAAGATCAAGAGAGATAAAAAGGACGAAATAGCCATTGACTCCGAGTTGTTGGGCCAGCAGTCCTCGTATAGCGGAAACGGTACGGGGTCTAGCCACAAGGACCAAAACGAGCACGATGCTGTTGCTGCCGCAGAAGCTGCCGCCGCCGCCGCTGTAGCTGCTGTGACGTCGAATGATAACGGAACTGACAACCTGCAAATGCAGCAGTTGGCTTACCAGAATGCGTACAGACAACAACAGCAGCAACAGCAGCAACAGCAGCAACAGCAACAACAACAGCAGCAGCAATCACACCAACACCACCATCAAGTCTCTACACAATCGCCACCTCCACTGACGAGCTCGGCGTTCCAGCCTACCGTATTGCCGCCTTCAAACCCTGACAAGCCGCAACATGGTAGTGACGAGTGGCATAGACAGAGACGTGAAAACCACAAGGAGGTTGAGAGAAGAAGGCGTGAATCGATCAACTTGGGTATCAAAGAATTGGCTGCGTTGATCCCTACTCCGGATACTAATAAGGCTCAGATTTTGCAACGTGCAGTTGAGTACATTAAGAGACTTAAAGAAAACGAAAACAACAACATTGAGAAATGGACTTTGGAAAAGTTATTGACCGAACAAGCGGTGAGTGAATTGAGTGCTTCTAACGAGAAATTAAAGCAGGAATTGGAACGTGCTTACCGTGAAATTGAGGAATGGAAGGAAGCAGCCAAGAAGCGTGATGACTAGATGAAGTGTTTTGTATGAATAATTTTGTATTGTAAATGTATTTTAGTGTGTGAAGTATATATATTCTGGAACTGACATTCTTCTTTCTTAAGTTTTTTGCAATCATTGAGAACATTCTGGTAATTTTTTTTTGTCCCCTTGGTTTCTCGTTCCCATCTTTACACCCTTTTTGGCGATTTGAGACGGTGAAATTTGTTTGATTCGTCGCTTATTTTTATCTTGGATTTGTGGGGAATGCTTGAATTCGGGGAGATCGATCCGTATGTGGTGCTTGGTGTGAGTAACGAAGCTACACCGATTGAGATCAAAAAGTCATACAAGAAACTTTGTTTAAAGCATCATCCAGACAAACAGCAGCAGAAGGGAGCCATCGCGGCCGAAAGAGACACGTTTCCCAAGATCCAGTATGCATATGCATTGTTGAGTGATCCTGTTCGTCGGCAACGTTATGATAATACCGGAAGTTTAGCGGAGGTCGAGGATGATTTCGACTGGAAGGAATACTTTGAGGCAACGACGGCGAAAATCAATGTGGAGATGATTGAAGAGGACCGAAACCAGTATCAAGGGTCCGACGAGGAGAAGCAGGATATTTTGTCTAGCTTTGTGTATTACGAAGGAGATTTTCTCAAGCTCTTTGAGTTGATTCCACACTTGGAGTTCACTGAAGATGAGGAAGCACGCGTATACAAGTTTATTGAGGAGGAAATAGAGAATTTAGAGTTGGATAAAAACAGTGTCAAGACATGGGAAAAGTATAAGAAATCAAGGAAAACCAAGGTCAAACAGATGTTGAAAAGATTGGCGAAGGAGGCAAAAGAAGCTGAAGCGTTATCAAAACAGATCAAGGACCGAGGAAAGAATAAACTTCTGTCAGAAAGCGATCTTGCCGCTTTGATTAAAAGTAGACAGAGTTCACGTCTCGATACTTTGATTAGTGGACTCGAACAAAAGTACGGAAAAAAGAGAGGGAAAGATATCAGTGACGAAGAGTTTGAACGCATCCAAAAGAAAATGAAACTAAATAAGTAAATAATGATTGTCATAATAATAATAATAATATAAATACTAGTTATAGCTTTTGTTTTGTAAGTCTCAACCTCGAACATACTCGAATAGATTTACCAAAAAGTAAAGTTATTGTTATAAGAACGGTAAAAAAAAAAGTTATGTCTTATTTTTATTTCCTCCATGAATTTTCCGTTTCATCTCGTCTTCAAATTGGCTTGATGTTTGTTTTAGTTTTTTCTGGTATAAAACCGCGTCGCGATCCAAATATCATCTTTCTCATTACAACGCATGTCAGACGAATCGGACTATTCTGACGGCTCGGATTATGGTTCTGACCATGAGACTGTGCCCAGCTCGAAGCTGAGCTTGAAACTGGTGTCAAAAACCAATGGCTCGAAATCAAACGCATCTGAACAGTACCAAAAACTCTCTCAGCTTGAACATATCTTAAAGCGTCCTGACACGTACATTGGTTCTGTCGAAAAGACCGCTATGGAAATGTGGTGCTTTGATTCTGCTTCGGAATCGATGTTGTTTAAGGAAGTCACAATTGTTCCCGGTCTCTACAAGATCTTTGACGAAATCTTGGTCAATGCGGCTGATAACAAGATCAGAGATCCATCAATGAAGAATATCAAAGTGAAAATCGACCCAGAAACTAACACCATTGAGGTGATGAACGACGGGAAGGGGATCCCAGTGGAAATCCATGACAAAGAAAAGATATACATTCCCGAATTGATTTTTGGAAACCTCTTGACCTCGTCAAATTACGATGATGACGAAAAGAAGGTCACAGGTGGTCGTAATGGCTATGGTGCAAAGCTCTGTAACATCTTCTCTACTGAATTTCTGTTGGAAACTGCAGATCTCAACACAGAACAACTTTACAAGCAAACTTGGTCCAAAAATATGGCCGTGGTATCAAAGCCCAAAATCACCAAATTGAAGACTAAGAAAGAGTACACAAAAGTTACTTTTAAACCCGATTTGTCCAAGTTTGGTATGGAATCATTGGATGAAGAAATTCTCTCGGTTTTACGTCGGAGAGTCTACGATCTTTGCGGTACTGTACGAGATTGTAACATCTACTTGAACGACAAGAAGTTGAATATCAGGAACTTCAAGGCATACGTTGAAATGTATGTCAAGCTGATCAAAGAAAGAAGTCCTGAGCCAGTCACTGATGCAAATGGTGAAGCAAAAAACTATACGACTATTGTTCACGAAGTTATTAGCCCCAGATGGGAAGTGGCATTTGCCGTAAGTGATGGTTCGTTCAATCAAGTCAGTTTTGTTAATTCGATTGCTACAACGTCTGCTGGTACCCATGTCAAGTACGTTTCTGATCAAATTATCACAAAGTTGGTGGAAACTTTATCGAAGAAAGAAAAGGGTAAGAAGAAATTAATGATCAAGCCACAAGAAGTCAGAAACAATATGTTTTTGTTTATCAACTGCCTTATAGAAAATCCAGCTTTCACTTCCCAGACAAAGGAACAGTTAACAACTAGAGTGTCCCAGTTTGGTGGCAAAGCTAACGAAAAGCTTGTGATTAGTGATGATTTTGTTAAGAAAATCTTGAAGACAAGCATTGTTGATAAGATAAGAGAGATTGCCAACTCCAACGAAGATAAGGCTTTGCAAAAGGCCGACGGTTCCAAGAAACTGAGAATTAAGGGACAAGTTAAATTGGTTGATGCTAACAAAGCAGGTACGAGAGAAGGCCATAAGTGTACCCTTATTCTTACTGAAGGTGACTCCGCCTTGGCACTTGCTGTGTCTGGGTTGACGGTGATTGGGAGAGATTATTACGGTTGTTTCCCGTTGAAAGGTAAGTTATTGAACGTCAGAGAAGCCAGTAACGACCAGATTTCCAAGAATACAGAAATCAACGCCTTGAAACAAATCATTGGGCTTCAACACAAGAAACAGTATACCCCAGAAAATGCAAAGAGTTTGAGATACGGCCATATCATGATTATGACCGATCAGGATCAAGATGGTTCGCATATTAAAGGATTGATCATCAACTTCTTGGAAACTAGTTTCCCTGGTTTGTTGGATATCCCTGGGTTTTTGCTTGAGTTTATTACTCCAATTGTTAAGGTAAATGTTAAGCGGAGAGGTGGGCCACTGGAAACCATTTCGTTTTATTCCATGCCCGAATTTGAACAATGGCGTAGTACTGAAGGACGAGACTGTCGGTGGACACACAAGTATTATAAGGGTTTGGGTACTTCCACCGACAAGGAAGCTCGTCAATATTTTGCTGCTTTGGATAAGCATAGAAAAATCTTTCATGCTTTACAAGGAGATGACAAAGAATGGATTGATTTGGCTTTCTCCAAGAAAAAGGCAGATGATAGAAAAGAATGGTTACAGGGGTTCCAACCAGGGACCCATCTTGATCCCGACTTGAATGAAATTCCAATCTCTGAATTCATTAATAAGGAGTTAATTTTGTTTTCGATGGCAGATAATGTCAGATCAATTCCTTCAGTATTGGATGGATTTAAGCCAGGTCAACGTAAAGTGATGTTTGCCTGTTTCAAGAGAAACTTGAAGAGTGAAATAAAGGTCTCTCAGTTGGCAGGTTACGTATCCGAACATACACAATATCATCATGGGGAAGCTGCATTGTTCCAGACTATTATTGGACTTGCTCAGAATTTCGTTGGTGCTAATAATATTAATGTTTTGAAACCAAATGGTGCATTTGGTACAAGAGCAGCTGGTGGGAAAGATTTCTCGGCCGCAAGATATATCTTTACCGAAATCACTGAAATTGCCAGAAAAATATTTAACCCGTTGGATAATGCATTGCTTGAGTATGTGCAAGAAGACGAACAGACAGTCGAACCGGTGTGGTACTTACCTATCATTCCTATGGTTTTAGTCAATGGGGCTGAAGGTATTGGTACTGGTTGGTCTACAAGTATTCCATGTTATAGTCCAGTGGATATCATTGACAACTTGAGACGAATGATGAATGGTGAAGAAGTCAAAAAGATGACTCCATGGTACAAGGGTTGGGAAGGTGATATCGA
Organism: Teunomyces tritomae; assembly: GCA_030568455.1. NCBI lineage: Eukaryota > Fungi > Ascomycota > Pichiomycetes > Serinales > Debaryomycetaceae > Teunomyces > Teunomyces tritomae. The sequence continues at coordinate 118,158 of JAJMFZ010000022.1, forward strand.
ACCCAATGGTCCTGATAAGTTTAAGGTTAGTGGTAGAATTGAGCAGATCGATGAAACGACATTGGAAATCACGGAAATTCCTATCAAGACATGGACTAATAACGTCAAGGAATTCTTGTTAGCAGGATTAGGTAACGAAAAGACGAGTCCTTGGATTAAGGACATGGAAGAACAACACGGATTGAACATTCGTTTCGTGATTAAGTTAACCGATGCTGAAATGGCGAAATCCTTAAAAATTGGTTTGTTGGAACGGTTCAAGTTGATCTCTTCGATAAGTTTGAGTAATATGGTTGCCTTCGATCCGTTGGGTAGAATTAAGAAATATGAAACTTCTACTGAAATCTTGAAGGATTTCTACTATGTGAGGTTGGAGTACTACCAGAAGCGTAAGGATCATATTAGTCGTCAACTTCAAAATCAATTGAGTAAATTGAGTGAACAAGCCAGATTTATTAAGTTGATAATTGAAAAGAAGTTGTCAGTTTCCAATAAAAAGCGGGCTGAATTGGTGGATACCTTACGGAGTTTCAACTTTGTTCAGTTTAACAAAGACAATGAGCCGGTGGAAGAACCAGTTGACTTGAGGCTCTTTGTTGATGCTGAGAAAGAGCTTGAGGAAGAAGAAGAGGAAGTTGGTGATATTTCCGTGGTGAATACGGCCCCTATTGGACTGAGTGAGGCTAGTGAGCATAAACCAGAGAATATCTATTCCTATTACGATTACTTATTGGGTATGTCCATTTGGTCTTTGACTAGAGAGAGATACGAGAAGTTATTGAAGCAGAGAGATGAGAAGGAAGAAGAATTGATGATCTTGACTGGTAAATCTGCCAAGGACTTGTGGAATGAAGATTTGGATGACCTTCTTGTGGCATGGGATAAGTTTTTGGAGATGGATTTAAAGGAGAAACAGAGTGATGTTCCAGCTGCAGGTGTTAAGTCTAAGCAAAAGAGGAGACGCGTGAAGAAGGAAGACGGTGCAAAGCCTGAGCCTGCTGCAAAAAAAACTAAAAAGTCTGCAACACCGTCAACGCCGGCTATCAAGCAAGAAGAGCTGGAAGTAGTTGTTAAAAAGGAGAAGACGCAACCAGATGCCTTGCTGTTTTTTTCATCTACTGCTGCTACTACTAGTAAACCTACTAAATCCAAGGCCAAGCCCAAGTCCAAGGTACAAGAGCCAAAGAGATTATCGTCGTCGATGTTTGATGCGGATTCAGATGACGATATTTTACTTGGAATAAGCCTGGATCGTCCCAAATCAGCTATTCAGGCTGAGCTTGAAGACTTGGCTCTTCCCGAAAAGCTTACACCACGAGTCCAAGGTAAGAGAAGGCTGGCGGCCCGGAGTCTGTACACTGTCGTTGATAGTGATGAGGATGCAGAGATGGAAGATGTTGAACAGGCAGACAACGGAAGCGAAAGTGATGACTATCAAGATGAATAAAGTTTATAGTTGCAAAATATATCCTAAAAAGTGCTATTTTTTTATTTTTCAAATTGTCTTTTTGTTTTCTTTCTTTGGTTTTTTTATTTTAGCACCAAAAATGCAATGCGTGATTATGTAATACAATGGGTGATCGTGGACAACAGAAATTTTGTAGCTTCTGAGAGAAAACAGAAAAATCTATCAGGAGGATTTCGAGAACATATTCCTATCGTATATAGATTTCAGCCTACAAAGCATCGTATATCGTCTGATTGTTTAGGTGCATGATATACTTCGAAGCCAACGTTACCACGAATATTCCTACAACTCAGAGTATGTATAACTCCAGCTCGGTAAACGGTGCTGCCAACGGCGCTGCTTCCCAACAATTCATGAACGAGTATGCCTACCATCAACAGTTACAAGGCCATCAAGGCCAGTCACAGGCTCAAACGCAGGCTCTGCAAATACTGCAGGCCCAGCAGCATCAGCAACAACACCAACAACAAACCCAGCCGCAACAACAACAACAACAACAACAAACCCCGCAACAGCAACAACAACAAACTCAGCAGCAGCAGCCACAACAACAACTGCAGAATCAGCAGCCATATACCAGCTACAACACCAATGCTTCAAGTTCTGCCACTTCTGACAACCTTGCCAATGGTAGAGGAAAGTTTACGCCACAAGACATTCAAGTATTGAAGCAGTTGTTGGTGGCTGGAGAAAAGCACAAGTGGAAACAGATTACTAAAGAGATCAACCAAAGCTCTAACTCTGTTGCTCAACAGCAACAACAACAACTGCTGCAACTGCTGCAGCCATTTCAGAAGGCACAGGCCAAGAACGTCTCGCCTACGTTTGTCATTAAGCAGTACCAGAGTTTGTTAGGATTGCCAAACAACACAGCACATTTCGGTACTTTGGGCAGTTCCTTGCCATATGTTGTTGCTGCCTCCGGTTGGGATGACTTGAGTGAACAGGCATACCAGCATCAATTCAGCGACGACTTGGAATAGGTATTCGATCGCTACGAATTTAGTTCTTTATTGTTCTTGTTTGTATAAGTTTAATAGTATAAATCAAAAATCATGCGTCTTTGCAGTCGACACATCTGTCTGTTGCCAACATTCCGTCACCCTGGCGCTCGACATGGGCCCCCAACATTACTTTGCCATCCAATTTGTCACGGATCAAGAGTTTTAATAGCTTTGAGTCAGGAAACCCGTCGTAATAGTAGTCCTGTGACTGTGATCCGTCTACATCGCCATATTTTACTGCCAAGTCAGGATTTTTAAACTTTCTTTTGTACACAATGACAGCTTCTTGTTCCTCAGACACTTGAACTAATACCTGGAATACTCCAGGCTGGTCCTGGATAGGCTGTAACGAGACGTCATTAACAATACCATCAAACGTTTGTAAAATCTCCTGGAGATACCAAAAAGCACGGTTTTGCCATTTACACTTGCAGCAGTATTGGATTGTCACTTTAGGGTATCGTGACACAGACATATTGGCCTACAGGAACCGATACGATAAAATGCGTTCCTTTTTTTTTTGTTGTTATTTCTCGTATATTTTTATCAAAAAGGTTGAGAATTCTACTGCTTTTAGTTTATTAAACTTTTCTATAAAGGAATACTGAGCCAGTCCCAATTTCCGTTTCCATCGACATTTGAACCTGTCTGTGACTGAGTTTGAGTTTGATCTTTGGTTTGTTGTGGTTCTGGTTTTATTGAGTATGAGTTGAACATTTTGTAGCTATCATTTGGCTGCAAGTTGGTGTCTATGGAGGTTGAGGATGGTAAAGTGATTTTTAAACTTGTTCTTCTAATAGAACTACTTCGGCTTCCTTGATTCCGCCTATTGGTTGTGGAACTTGAGTTCAATGCAAGATTATTTATGCTTTTGACATCACTCTTTGATATCGAAGTAGGATTCAAATCATCGCCATCAGCAGCCGCGGCCTTTTTGGAGTTGGTGGAATTTCCTGATCCACGCTGTCTCTTTTTAATAACGTCTGTCTTGAGACTAAGTGGTCTCACAACCCCATGAAGTTTAAGGAAAAGTCCACAAGCATTACACAACGGCTGTCCTTCGGGGTTTCTTCTCCACAAAGGTGTAGTTTTGGTATGGCAGTTGGTACAAGAAACAGGCGTCGATGAATTCTTGATATCTTCCTTTTTATTGAGGCCACCAGCACTAGAAAAGCTTTTCTTAGATTTGGTGGGCTTCGGTTTCTTGACTGGCTTTTCTTTCCAGGAACTCGAAGTAGGTAATGAGCTAGATAAGTTGCTACTTCCTAGTGTTCTCATGTCAGTAAACGATGCGGAATGTGAGAAGTACTGCTTTTGATTGAAATTGTCAAAGTACACTGAGGCATCAGCAGGGTTTGTTGTGTCCATTTGACTGCTAAGCTGAGGCGTCCTATTTGTATCTGGATGATGAGGCGATTGTGCAAGAAACGGATCACGAAATCCAGCATCGGAAGGTGAGGAAAATCTGTTGTAAGTCGCCATTCTACCATTATTAAGTTTGTTTTCGTAGCTGTTGTTGAGATCAGGCAAGCTTACCAACGAACTCTGGTGTTTGAGGAACAGATTGGGAGTTGATACATGGCTTCTGTTTAAGACGTCGCCGCCATAAAGGGTAGTACTGCCTGAGATACTGTTTCTTTCCGTTCCGTTAACTGTGTCCACATCTTCAAATAAGCCAAACTGAGATTGGAGAACTGAGCTTGACAGCATGTCAAAGTTGGTGTTGGGGCCCTCGAAGGCCAAGGGATCGAGAGAAAACTCAAACGCTGAAGAATGGCCAGCATCCTTCTGATGTTCAAGCAGCATTATCAACGACGACTGCAGGGGCGGCATCGAGGCAGATAACGGCGGTCCTGAAGCGGTTATTATCGGCGAGAACTCAGCAGGACGTTTCTTGTTGTTTGCAGGAGTCTCACTGCGCCCCATCTTGCGGATATGGGCAACGTAGTCAAAGTCATCGGCAGCAGGATCAATGATGGGAGAGTTTTTGGTGTATATCAGAGGCAGCGGTTCTGGATTATGGATTTGTAGTAGTTTATGTGGTTGTGTCTTGGAAGCAGTTGCTTTTTTAACATTGATAAACATCATTCGCCAGGTGATGTTTTCCATCCGCTTCTTGTAGGGCAACGAATTTTTGGCGTTGTTGTACATCTTCCAAAGGCTATCCAAATGTACGGATTCATCGTGCAAAAGTGCCGATAGTGGTGCAGGGACATTTGTTCGTTTTGAATCATTGCTGAGTTGATTAGCTGAACCCAGCAGAAAGCTGGGTTGTGCGTGGAAGCTCATTGTAAACTTTTACGGCTATAAGTAAAAGAAATAAGAAAACACACACCAAGTTTGATTTCGTTGGTTTGCCATTTTTTTAATTTATCTCATCTACAATAAGGCACCGTTCAGACAGGCCGTATTTTTCCGGGTGACGTTCTACTGGGTCGCTTCCATCTTTATCAGGTGGCATTGTGATTGGTGCGATAAAAAGTGACGGAAACCTGTCCTGCATCCAATTTATTGATAAGACCGCAGAAGGGTTTACAGAACCCTGCAGGTAAGTACGAATATATTAACTGCTTTCATACCCAATCATGATTCAGATCGTTGGATAGTTCGGTGCAAGGAACGCTTCTGTTTCTAGAGATAATAAGTTGTTGTAGTTTGTAGTATGGTCTCATAGAAGTATCTGGCAAAATTAGCGGTTATGAATAATTTTCGCGATAATGTTGAAAAATGACATAAGATTACCGTTTTTATGACAAACGCTCTGTCAGGTCATGACCATGTAATTATCTTTTAAAAAATTCAATAATATCATGGAGTCTTTTATCATGTTTGACATACAGTTGAAATCTTAATCTATCAACCCTGAGTGAGCTTTAAAAAGCCGAGATAAAAGTGTATGACCTCAAGTCAAAATTTTGCCTCGATAAAAATCCTTACCGCAGTAATAATAGCCATAATCGCATAAAATAGATTTTCTGCTCTGTAACGGAAAAATGAAACAAGAAAAGGACTGTATTTGTTTTTTTCAAGGATGAAATTTTAAGTTATAACGCAGGGATAAACCGTACTTTAACTTCTAGTATATCTTAGTAGCTTGTGCCCAAATATGATGTTGAAATTTACATTTACCTGGGGGGTGGGGTACCAGGTTTACCCCGAACATCACAGCTAGTTGTAAATAGGGGAAAGATTGTTAATCCGAAACGTGCCCAGGAACTCTTGAGCATGTAGAGAAACACTCTTCTCCAGTAATACAAATAATCTACCTTCAATAGTCACCATTCTGACCCTTAAGATTTGCCCCACGAGTCACCCAACTTCGAGGATTTTAACTTTGAGCAATATTCGATGCTCGAAACCTGAGGTCGATTTTTCACCTTCCCTTCTCCATGTTCCCGATGGGTAAGCTTCATATATATATTTTTTAACCGTAGTTGCACGAACCCAATGCCATAACTTAGTCAAAATAGTTTAATTTTTTTCCGACTCCACAATATCCTCTTCGAGTCAAAAAAAACAGTTCACAGGTAAATCTTAATTGAGGCAACAAAATACAGAAAAAATTAATTAAATCAGCCTCTATCTTCCAAATTACTTTTTTTGGTGTATTAAAGACGTATACGGACTAGAAACCACTTTATTTCAATATTCTTACAACTTATACGTAATGTCAGGAGTATTATTGGAGAATGAAAGTTAATTTTTTTACCCCGTTTCTCTACAATTAGAATCCACGATGACTTAGTTAAAATTTAAACTTTCTTCTGCACCTCCAGTGATGTAAATATAATGGAAGATTATCCCATCATGCATTTATATCATGCAAGATTCTCAACACTAAAAAACCCATTGTAAGTCTATTGTTAGTTTAGCATTGGCCTATGAATTTTGGGGTAAAGTACAAACCCAGATATTATATCATGTTAAATATTACATTGGCACGGCTAGTCTTGATTGGCCATTTATTAAAATTTAAGATTTTTGTTAATCAGGATTAAAATAATTTTGCTTCACCAAGATACCTGGTTCAGAACAGTTACAGATCATGTCTCCACATGTACCTGGCACATTCAAAAGTTAGAAGAGGGCAAAACTAAAGATACCCGGAAGCATACGTTCTGCAATAAAGAAAGTATTTGAGTTACAACAAAAAGACCGGATGATGAATTCTTTAATCAATCAGGTTCAAAAAAATACTAAACCTTATTTTTCAAAACGAATATTACATGAACGACTTTGCAATAGGTAATCTTCTTTGCTCTCTCTTGTGTCGTATTAGACATTACTACTTTTGGATTTTGAATAGGCTCACCTTCTCTCATTGTTTTGATTGACTGTATTCCTGTTTCAAGTAAATCCACCGTGACCATTGAAATGGATTCTTTCACTATTCATATTCAATTACCGATCACTTGTTCAGTAGAGCTCATCTTTATGGTTGAAACTTAGAATCAGTCATACTTACCTCTCCATAGATTTCCAAATAATCTGGAAGAACTAAATAAAGATGATAAGAACTTATAGTTTATTTTCTGACACGAAATGAATGATACTTCATAACTTCTCGAATTATTTATTACGCAAAAAAAGATTCGAGACTTTTAACACCACACACTTATACGCATATTCCAACAAAGTAACCTTAAGTTACCTAAGTCGATCTTGCCAAAGAAATTCTAATTGTTTCGACCTGAATTCTAGACACAGTCTAGTAAAAAGAAACCAAGGTAAACACCTCGATCAACGAGCCGTATTCCAGAGGAACGTTTCCTTATTTCGTATTGATGTACTACATTAGGCTGGTGATTGAACTCAATTTCTACTATCGTACACTTTTGCAAATAATAGAATATTTTTAATAGCTTCAAACCTTACTTTTGAATTCCTTTTCTATCTTGAGGAGAAGCCCGCCTCAATTGCTGCTGCCATGTTTTTTATGAGAATACACTTTGAACTAACATCAAGATGCCAAACACCAAGGTACCCTGTCAGTTTTTTTTCTGAATAATACTACTACTAATTGCCATGTTCCTTCCTATTGATTCATTTCAAGAATCCTATGTAATAAAAGCAAACACCCAGAAAAATCTAAGTTGTATCTCAATTTATTCTGAAATGAGGAAAATAATTTCGTAACCCAAAGATTTTCAAAATAATTTAAGTTAATAGGCATTGTAATACGACCTGGTTGGAACCAATAAGAGAAGAATGCAATTTTCTTGGATGTATCCTGCTATAAATATTCTCTATCGTTCTGTTTTGCAATTATATCAACTAAGACCGACTCTAATATTATTGCAGCATGTTTCGCGATATGTGGTACAGACAAATAGCCTTTGTACTTGCCATTGCTACAGTTGTGATTGCACAAACTATTACACAGAATACTGTTACTGATGGTACTATTGATCTTTCAATTGGTGATATTAATATCAATCCTAATGTCTATTGGTCCATCTTTAACAATGCTCTTTCAGTATTAACCGGTTCGCTCAATGTTGGTTCTGGTGGTGGGTTTTACATCACCAGTACGTCACCCTTAATTGCCTTGACAGTCTCATTAGCTGGAATTGTAAATTCAATTACAAATAATGGGATAGTCGCTTTCAATTCCTTACGATCCTTAACAACTCCAACGTACTCGCTTGCTGGTCTCTCATTTACGAACAATGGTCAGATGTTTTTTGGTGCAGATGGGTCAATAGGCGTTCCTATTATGGCCATAACTTCCGTCAATTTTAATAACAATGGTCTTTTAGTATTTCAACAAAATACAAGGGGAACCGGCATTGTTTCACTCGGTGTAGCTGCTACTAGCATCACAAACAGTGGTCAAATTTGTCTTATCAACGAAGCTTATGTTCAAACTACGGCGGTCTCAGGTTCCGGATGTATTGACGTTGGTATTAATTCAAACGTATGGATTCAAAACTCATTGCTTACATTTGATCCATCACAGACCATCTACTTATCTTCTAGTAGCTCAAGTATCCGTGTGGAAGCCTTAAGTTTGTCTCAAACATTTAAGGTTGCAGGCTTTGGAAACGGAAATATTATTGGCTTAAGCTTACCCCTTAACCCAAGCTCGCTTCTAAGCAAACCATTCACATATTCAGGAGGAATATTAACTTTAAACACTGGAGTTCTTTCGCAAAGTTTCAATATTGGCACGGGTTACAACCCAGCATTATTTGAAGTGGTACCTGGACAATTTGGTGATGGTATATCAACGATACTTAACACTGCGGTTAGATATAATGGTCCTGTGCCAGCAGGTGCAACAAGTCCAAGTGCATGTAGAACATGTGCTCCAATTCCTGAGCCCCCTACAAGTTCTCCATTCACAACCTACACCACGACGTTTGGTACCACCAATTCTGATGGCTCCACCATCACTGAATCGGGTGTTGTTGTTGTAACCACGGACTCTGGCGGTCAATTGACCACAACCACGTCATTATTCCCAACCTCACTGGCTGCTGCTCCATTCACAACCTACACCACGACGTTTGGTACCACCAATTCTGATGGCTCCACCATCACTGAATCAGGTGTTGTTGTTGTAACCACGGACTCTGGCGGTCAATTGACCACAACCACGTCATTATTCCCAACCTCACTGGCTGCTGCTCCATTCACAACCTACACCACGACGTTTGGTACCACCAATTCTGATGGCTCCACCATCACTGAATCGGGTGTTGTTGTTGTAACCACGGACTCTGGCGGTCAATTGACCACAACCACGTCATTATTCCCAACCTCACTGGCTGCTGCTCCATTCACAACCTACACCACGACGTTTGGTACCACCAATTCTGATGGCTCCACCATCACTGAATCAGGTGTTGTTGTTGTAACCACGGACTCTGGCGGTCAATTGACCACAACCACGTCATTATTCCCAACCTCACTGGCTGCTGCTCCATTCACAACCTACACCACGACGTTTGGTACCACCAATTCTGATGGCTCCACCATCACTGAATCAGGTGTTGTTGTTGTAACCACGGACTCTGGCGGTCAATTGACCACAACCACGTCATTATTCCCAACCTCACTGGCTGCTGCTCCATTCACAACCTACACCACGACGTTTGGTACCACCAATTCTGATGGCTCCACCATCACTGAATCAGGTGTTGTTGTTGTAACCACGGACTCTGGCGGTCAATTGACCACAACCACGTCATTATTCCCAACCTCACTGGCTGCTGCTCCATTCACAACCCATATTACGCCATCCACCGCAGGTACCAACACAATTGGTGTTTCCGGATCCAATATAAACTCAGGAATCGGTAGTGGAACTGGAAGTGGAAATGGAAATGGAAGTGGAAATGGAAGTGGTAATGGAAGTGGAAGTGGAAATGGAAGTGGAAATGGAAGTGGAAGTGGAAGTGGTAATGGAAATGGAAGTGGAAGTGGTAATGGAAATGGAAGTGGTAATGGAAATGGAAGTGGAAGTGGTAATGGAAATGGAAGTGGTAATGGAAATGGAAGTGGTAATGGAAATGGAAGTGGAAATGGAAATGGAAGTGGTAATGGAAATGGAAGTGGTAATGGAAATGGAAGTGAAAATGGTAATGGAAGTGGAAATGGAAATGGAAATGGAAATGGAAGTGGCAATGGAAGTGGAAGCGGAAGTGGAAACGGAAATGAAATTGAAACTTCAACGAGATCAAGTTTCAGCCAAACCTCGGCAATTAATACTTATCAAGGATTAGCATCAAACCCATCTCACTCCATGTTTTTATTTTTTATAATGATGATGATACAAATAGCTATCTGATTCCCTCCCTTGTTCCATTTGAGATTCATCGATAAGAACTAATCAAGTTGAATGTCTTCGTATTTTTCGGTGAAAATTAATTGACTGATTTTCATATTGACTTTCATTACATTGTCAGCTTTTTCTATTTTGAATTCAATTTTTCTTCTTTTATTTTGATTACTTCGTTGTTTGTTGTTCTATTTTGATTTCTTGATACCTATTCAGTGCCTTTTTAATACCGTTATTTAAGTAGTTTAATAAAAATTGTTGATGCAACTTCATTTATACAAATAATTGGAAGCAATTGAGCATAATAGATAATATTGATTAAAAATCATATAACTACTGAATTGCATCCATTAAGAATAAATCCCATTAAAATTAAATTTGATACAGTTAGGGTAAAAGTAATGATTTTAGTTGTTATAACAGGTCCAAGAATTTTTACCTTGATCCAAAATTTTTCTGGCTCATTTGCATTTGAAGCAGAAATTTCATATATAATCCCAAATACTTTTGCAGCGCCTTCTTCAAAGGCAAGCTTCAAAATACTCTAATTTAATTTATTGTCAGAAGAGATCCAGATCCAGTGACTGCGGGTGAGAGGGTATGGGTGCGTGCGCCACGTTTGAAAACTTACATCAAATGGGTTTCTGCTAGTTTTTTTTGTGAAACTTTGTTCCTAACCATACTACTGACTACTCGCTTTACCAATACACACTTGCCCTTCTCTTGCGATGTACATCGTCCAACAAATAGTTAGATTTTACTCAAATACATGATTGCACGTGATTAAATTAGTTATGAAGAAGTCATGGTACTTCTAAGCCATTTGTTGTTTGTTGTAATCTGCCTTCTATGGTAGTGTATAGAGGCACAGTGCTTCACGTGCAACTTCTGGTTGTTCCATATTTCGGGTGCTCTAATATTCTCAATATTTTCAGATTCTATTGTTCTCGAAATCTTTCCTTTCATATCTACAGATTTCTCTTACATAGACTTTTCCACTAGCTGCTCACTCATCGTTAGTAGTAGATGCTGGTTTTGGGAAGTCCGTGGAGCTCGGCCAATCCACAGACGCCCGTTGGACCGCCGATCTCTGTCGGACCCCGGACCGATTATTTTTTACATAAGCCATATCTGTTCACCACAGGACATGCAGTCCGGAATATCATCCTGCCTGCATATTACAAGATTACCTAATATGGACATCCACATCCAACAGAATTTACCAGGCATGTAATCTTTCTTATCAGAGCACTTACAAACTCGTAAACAGTGGAACGACTTTCTTAATGAAATAGAGATCTACCTATGTACAATTATTTACAAAAATACCTAAGACAACAGCATAGATGCTCTAAAACTTGATCATTTGTTGTACCCCTCTAAACAGGATATGACCAAATGTTTTTTTGCACTACTGACTTGTCTTAGCGCGTTCAAAAAAATATGTCGTCACTTCTCACATTAAAATCGTAGAAATATTGCCTTATTATTTATTCAATATTTGGTATAAACAATTTTAATCTGAACACAAGAGCCAAGTTTTGACATTCTTTGTTTTAACTAATTTACAATATGACTTTGGTCTTTATCGTTCAACATTGTATTCACTGAGGGTTATCTTAGAATCTATATTCTTCAGAGTTGAACCTTACATATTTAGACAGACTTACCTCTTTATATAGTCTTCTCCTAGAGATGACTTGCTCATCTGTGGTAAGCCTTTTTCCGATCCCGAGGCGTCTGTCAAACCGCTGATATTCTGTCGAACTGCAGATCTTCTGTCAAACCGCTGACTTCGTCAAACCTCCAATCAGACTTTGACCGCAGATCTTTTGCCTTAGTCCGTTGATCCATCGGTATATTGTCACAAACCTATTGGCTGCTGGATTAACTGTCTTGTTACTACTGAGATCCCTTAGTCAACGTACACGTTGTCTTCTAGGAAATCTCAGTATACAACACGAGTTACTTACAATGTGTAATTAATACTTGTAAGTATTGATCAATTAAGACAAGCGCTATTTACTCCTTTACGTATGACTTTAAATTTTGAAAAAACGACATTTATTGTCAAGTGCCCGAAGACAAGTCAGTAGTGCAAAACAACATTTGGTCACATCCTGTTTAGAGGGACACACCAAATGATTGAGTTTTAGTGTACAACCAACAAGAGGACTTTTGGGTAACATGCATGTTTATTATTATCCTTGCTATTGTGCTGCTGTGATGCACTATTATTAAGCAATTTTCATGTGCATCAAGCACACGCACGTATCCGCATTTGTGCTAGTGATAGGAAGGCTCATGCTTGATGTAAATATCTTGTATGCAATCTTGTTGCTGCATAATGGATCTCGTACTTTTACAAAGAAATCGCGCAGATTGTTTTTGGTTGTGGTGCGTCGTAATTTCAAACGTTTACAGCCGAATAATGCTTACAATCAATTGTTCTTTTGTCCAGGCTTTCAATACGACAATAGAAGGACTACCATGACATTAGTACCAACAGGCTAAACATTAGTCAAAATGTATTGAACATTTAAGAGCCAGAGATTACTGGGGCAAGCAATTATAGGAAGTAGAATCTTACTATCATCATTATATTTTGCCACTTTACCCCCCTGCACCCCAAATGAGGGGAATGACTTTCAATTCGATTATCTTCAATTGCAAACCTAATCTGGTACTGCCTTAGTAATACGTTTTTGCAATAAAAATAATTTGAAATAACCTCCAAATTGAGATGAAAGCAGAAAAAATAATTTGGAATTGAGTTTCTCTTATATCCCAAACACCCGTAATTTTAAAATGGAGCTAGCAAAAAAACATGAAGTTGCTGTCTATTGACGAGGTATACGGTGCCCCACTAACCAAGACTGTGGCAGTGATTTGAGTATTATTCAATAAATCAAGCAGTTTTTGTAGAGGAAGTAGATTGGACAAGCTTCACTGTAGCGCAACTTTTCGCGAGATGAAGACAACACCGGCAAAATATTGAAGTCAAGGCGGGAAATTCGTGCCGAAATTTTATTGAAGCATCGCGAACAATTACCTTTCGTGTAAACTTACTTGTCAAAGGTAAAAATAAACTCATCAAGTATTGCAGCCAAAATAATAAAAATCTTGAGCATAGACCAGTAGGAAGGCTGGCGAGTTACTTCTAGTCCGTAAGTTGCAAGTAAGAAGGAAACGTAGAGTGTAAGCTGTCTCAACTCTTTGCTCACCAACAATTGAATATTAACTGACTCCTCCATATACATTAATTCTAAAAGATTTGGTAATTCCAGTCAAGTGATGTCCAAGATAAAATCTTGGGTATTGAAGTCCGTGCAGGTTGATGATAGTGGCATCCACTATTTTTTGGTTATTGTAAAATAATTTTACTGGAAGATCTTGTGCGTTGCCAAACAACAAACCAACTCATATATAATTACCACCGATATCCTCTCAGTTTAGAAAAGAATATACCTGTATAACATTCCAACTACATTGATTGTGTTGTAAGCTGGCTTATAAAAAATGTGGTCCAGTTATATAACTATCGTTCTTGCGTTGGCTGCAATCGCAGTCGCACGAACTATTACACAAAATACTGTTACTGATGGTACTATTGATCTTTCTATCGGTGATATTAACATCAATCCAGATGTTTATTGGTCCATCTTTAATAATGCTCTTTCGGTGTTCAGTGGATCGCTCAATGTTGGTTCTGGGGGTGGTTTTTACATCACCAGTACTTCGCCCTTGGTTGCATTGACCGTTTCATTGACAGGTGTGTTGAACTCCGTTACTAACAATGGTGTCATATCGTTTAATTCCTTGAGATCATTTACAACCCCATCTTTCACACTTGCTGGTCTTTCTTTCACTAACAATGGTCAAATATTTTTTGGTGGCGATGGTAGATTAGGAGTTCCTATTATGGCCATTACCGCCTTATCGTTTAACAACAATCAAAATGCTGTAATGACTTTTGAACAGAACGTTAGATCCAGTGGGGTTGTTACTCTTGGTGCTCCTGGTGGAAAAATTACAAACAATGGTCAGATTTGTCTTATCAATGAAGCTTACGTTCAAACCACAGCGGTTTCTGGTTCTGGATGTATTACTGTTGGACCTAATTCAAATATCTGGATTCAAAATTCATTGCTTTCTTTTGACCCAAATCAAACCATTAACTTGGCAACATCCACATCCAGTATTCGTGTCGAAGCATTAAGTTTGTCGCAAACTTTCACCGTTTCCGGGTTTGGTAATGGTAACATTATTGGGTTAAGTTTACCTCTTAATATTAAACTAGGCTTTACAACCCCATACACCTATTCCGGAGGTATTTTGACATTGTATACTGGCCTTCTTTCACAGAAGTTCAAAATTGGTACAGGCTATGACCCATCCTTATTCAAGGTCGTTGGGGGCTCCTTCGGAGGAAATATTACCACTCTTCTTAATACTGCTGTCTTGTATAGCGGTCCTGTCCCAGACGGAGCTACGCCACCAACTGCTTGTATTTCTTGTTTTGGTGCTCTTAGCATTCCAGGTTCGGATTCTCTAAGCTCAAGCTCAAGTTCAGCATCCTCATCGACTTCCCAACCAAGTTCGTCACCTATTCCATTGACCGCCTACACCACAACATTAACCACCACCAACTCTGACGGATCTGTTGAGACCGATTCCGGTGTCGTCGTTGTCACCACCAACTCCGCTGGTGAATTGACCACGTCTACTTCGTTGTTCCC
>JAJMFZ010000023.1:0-131298 GCA_030568455.1 Teunomyces tritomae
ATGGCGAGATATGAATTTCCACATCCAACTATGTATGACAATAAATGCCAACTTGCCCAATATCAAAGCTATGTACGTACAATGCTGTGTATTTGAATACCGGAGCAATGGTAGTCAACATGGAAACGCTACACCATGGTGGCATGCGTGGTTGGCGAGATATGAATTTCTACATCTCACCATGTATGACAATAAATGCCACGTTGGCTTATATGTTAAATCCACAATTGTAAATTTGATTGTTATGTGGTTTGGTTTTTGTTAGATTTGGTCACTTTCTTTTTAATTTCTTTTTGGACCCATGATTATCATTTGATATTTCAACAGTTCACATTTTTATTACCACTTTATGTTGTTACTTTGTGACATTGAATTTTATTGATTGACTCTCGATTTCAGTGTTGTCATTTTGGAATCATCGTTTCAATTTTTGAAACTGTGGAATTCTGTCAAAATGTTCCAATAAGTTATTATTGCTTGTTTTTTCAGCATTGTGATGGATGTCCAATTGTGATCAGGTTTTCCAAGGAATTATTCATGAAGGAGTTGAATATATAGATGATATTGTAGTAACCTATCTGCCGTGTGATATGTTTTTGAAGATTATACTGGTTTTAGGACTTACATTTGTCACTAATTGGAAAATGGGGAAAACATATCAATGTCAAGATTGAGGGATTGTAAATTAATTTCAGAATGTACTTTACTGGTATGTTTCATTCCTTTCATGAATGATTATCAGCACGCTAGCAAAAAAACTTGAAGTAGCATTGATATATTTAGGTTTTTTACCTTTTTGTGACTGGGTAATACTTTCTCAATGGATACAATGAACCTTCGTATAACAGAGGGTCTAAAAAGGTACATTACTATATAGATTGTCAGTTATATTGTACATTCATAAGAGAGCTGAACTATGTTCGTATTTTCTGAGAATACTCATTCATAGGACAATCGGGTAGGGATGTTAGTTTGATAGTAATCGCGTTTGTAATGAACTGTCGATTCTCAGCGTTAGGATAGAGTTAGGGATATTTTCAATTGAAGACAAATCTGTTGGAAGCTGATCCAGATGCGTTCGTACCTAATCCAAGCATACTATTATGGTGACCTCAATTATGAGAGAACTGATATAACAAAGACAACTCCGGAATAATATCATGCGATAATTTAGGCGTCGAGAGAATTAGACGAGAACTGTTAATCTGGAGGAACTAAATCCTTTTAGTTCCTATCGCCTTAGGTATGCCGTGCTAACACACTGCAGATCCGTCTAAAGTTGAATTAAGACGGAATACATCTCGTCTCTACAAGTCTAATAATCACCAAAGGTGCTAGCTTGGTCCTTTGAAGAAAGGTACCTACGTTTTTGAGATTGCTAGTTTAATAAAAGTTTTATTATGTCTGAAAACAACAACAACAACTTTCAGAAGGAACTTGAGATAGTGGTTCAACAAAATCGAAAATTTGGTCAACTATAAGGCTGAGAAAAAAGTTGTACTAACTTTTAATCATTATAACATACTCTTCTTTATGATCGACAAAATTGGCTTGTGTTGATTGTTGTGACACACAAACAAAACTGACATCCATCTCAACAAAGCGATAACTACTTCAGATGGTGAAAAAAAATCACGAAATACTCCAAATGGTAATGGCTAATTTACAACTTACCTCCTTCACTCAATCACCAATCAACATGATATATTAATGCAACTCATAACAAGGTGTAAAATAACTTGTACTAGTTGAGAGGTCGTGCACGATCAACTTATTTCGCTCACCCATTTAGCTTCCACTCCTTATTTTTTGGTGCATCAGAAATGTCTCAACTAATCTCTGCTATCAGAGTTCCAGCTATCTCTAAGCCAGCAACTGCAGCTATCATCTTTCTTCATGGCCTTGGGGATACAGGAGAGGGCTGGTCTTGGTTTCCTCAACTAGCAAAGCAACAGCAAATCATAGAAAATCAGGAGTCGATAAATTTTGTTTTCCCAAATGCTCCACAAATTCCGGTTACGTTGAACGGTGGATATGTTATGCCTGCCTGGTTTGATGTTAATGAAATTAATTCTTATGCTAAGCCAGACGTTGATGGGTTTTTGAAAACAATTGACACTGTTGAAAAATTGATAAAGGAACAGATTGATACCCATAATATTGCGCCAGAGAAAATAATCTTGGGAGGTTTTTCACAAGGTGCTGCCGTTTCTTTAGCTGTTGCTGCTACATTAGATTTCAAAATTGGTGGCGTAGTAGCCTTATCAGGCTTTTGCCCAATTAAGGAAACTATCCAGAAATCGTATAACAAAAGTGGAGTTAACTTTAAAACACCATTCTTCCAGGCCCATGGTACAGCGGATCCGATTGTTGATTATAATTATGGTAAAGCAACCAGTGAGTTTTTCCAAAGTTTGGGTTTTACCAATTATAAGTTTAATACCTATCCAGGGTTGGCTCACTCTTCCGATGAAAACGAATTGAAAGATGTGCAAAACTTCATCAATGATGCTTTAAAAGGTGCTTAGATAGTTTATTTATCAATACGTAAACATTTCCTTGTATTTCATAATTCCTGTGTATAATTCAAATATATGGTTACATTTTTATTTCGAATATTGCGATATAACGACGGTATCACCATCAAATGTCAAACTTAGCTGGTAAAGACAAAAGGTATTTACAACAAGTTGAAAAAGCCTTGAGCTCTTTTGACAATCTAGAGGAGTGGGCAGATTATATTGCCTTTCTTTCAAGGTTGCAAAGGGCTTTACAATTGCACGATGAAAAGATTCATCATTCAGTATCATGGATTCCTCACGCCCATACAGTTGCAAACAAGTTAGCCCTTTGTCTATTACCTCATTTACCTAACGGTGTCCATCAGAAAGCCTTGACTATTTACGAGTCAATCTTCAATTCGTTAACCTTGGAGTCATTAAACACTGATTTGGTAGTATGGATACCTGGCATCTTTCCACTTCTAACATATTGCTCTACCCAAGTGAAACCACAATTGATTCGGATATTCAGGGACTATGTCTTAGTCAATTTGACAAAAGATAATTTGAAACTCATTTCGAAGCCCTTAATCTTGAGTTTATTACCAGGATTAGATGATGAAAATTCGGAGGTGTTCTTAGATGTTATGTCCTTGATGGATCGTTTCAAAGAGAAAATAAATGACGATGGTCACTTTTGGCAAAGTATGTTTCTATGTATCATTGGAAACCCTGACAAACGCCTTGGAGCTTTGCACTGGTGCAATAAACGGCTCCCAGTGTTCGACAGTATCATTCATGAAGGTGTTTCTCTGTTTTCTGAAGAAGCTTTGGTTTGTTTAAGTCCTGAACCTGGTCTACTTATTAGAGCATTTGCATCTTCAATAAACCTGTCGTCAACCACGAATTCCTCTAATGATATTATTGTTGTCCGAGGATTTTTTGACCTCTTATTAACTAATTTACCACTCAAAAGTGATGCATTTACGGAAATGATATCGGCAAAAGACAAGGAGCTACTTGTGATGGCATGCTGTAAAGTAACCTTAAAGAAAGATATGAGTTTGAACAGAAGATTGTGGAATTACCTTTTGGGTCCTGATTCTGATCCAGATGGATCGAATAATGTCACGCGTTCGAGATATTTTGGGTCTTATGGAAGAGATGTTGTTGCCGAAGGATTGTTAAAGATGCTTCATAATGATTCAGATAAACTGAAGATTGATGCAATGAAAATATCATTATCGATTCTTCTTGATAAGTGGGAGATAAGCTCGCAGATCACACCAAAAATATTTGCACCTGTTTTGGAAATGTCATTCGAGCTCAGTGAAAATGAAAATATCATTCAAGCCTCAAAGGCATTTTTCAATGGAGTAGAATCCTCTTTTGTCTGGAAAGAGATAATCAATATTATTCTTAGTGAGAATGATGATCGATTTGATCTTCTCAAGTTTTGTCTAAAGACTTTTAACTTCAATGATGACGAGATGTCTAGAGTTCATTGTCCTTTAGCTATTATGTGCCTACTTGCTAATGACCATTTAACACCAAAGCGAATTGCTATCCTTGAGTTGTTAGTGAGCTTGATTCCAAAAAGATTTTTTGGATTACTTAGGGAATGTGACGACAAACTATCACACTCTAGTATAAAGAAGAAGATTAATAACTATTATTCAAACTATGATCGGGAAAATGACAATCCACCATTTAAGGAACCGGAAATTTATTCAGCTATTGTTACTTTACTCGGTAGCTTATATGCTAAGTCTTTGGCTATCCCGGACTCTTCTTATTCTATCAGTACAATTATAGTGAGCATTTTGGATTCTATCCCCTCCTCAAGTGATTATCAGTGGTCTAATGATACATTGAAGAATAAAATACTTCTTTACTCACTTCCTGTATCCACAGAGGATGACATTAAAAACACGGCATTAATTACGTTAGGTGTCACAAAGTTGGCACCTTTTATCTTAAAATCGATGGATGAGTTAGAGAAGGAAAAATTTCTTAAAGCTGTTATAACTCACTTATGGCCATCAGTTTTATCTCCATTTCCAGCCTATTATCAAGCGGAAGCCATTAGGGCAATTTATGATTTGGAAACTGTTTATTCATCGTTTAGCTTGGAAGCTGGGTATTTGGATTTGTTGTTGAAACTTCCAACATATAAAAAAGTGAAGGCTTTTTCAACGTTATGGGATCAGTTTTCCTCTTTTAATGGAGGTGATTTGATCTTAACTAGGCTGTTACAAGTACTATTGGATAGCTTAACCAACGAGGACAATGAAGAATACTTGGAAGTGGCAAAACTTCTAACACGAATTGTGAAAAGTGGATCCGCAAATCGTCTTATTAAGATGGTATCTAATCCTCTATTGGAGTTCCTGTTCATACAAGGGACCAGAACTACTCTTGAGCTTGAAGATGATTTGTCCAGATTTAGCTACTTCTTGAGTGCTGTTTCTAGTCTCTTGACTTCTTGTGGTAGAATTATGAAGGATGCATTTAACAATGAACTAGCAGCCTTGGACGGTAGTTCAAAGGTGAACCTTATCAAGACAAATAATTGGGATATTTCAACATATAAGACTTTGTTGTTTTGCATAATCCAGAAATTTTTTGACTTGGAAGTGGACCCTGCTATTCTACAAGATAAAGATGTCTTGCGTGATTATTATAATTGCGCGAACAATGCTTTAAAATTACTTTCAATTTTAATATCTGGAAATGAGCCAGATTTTAAACAAAAGTTTGATAGCTTGATTAATCGTTGCTTGACATTTGTTACTCTTCAGGATCATAGCAGTCATATGGTAGAACTAATCATTGACAAATTTTTGAAGTGCATATTTCATTTCTTGGAGATCTCAGAAGAGTTGAAGGTGAATTTGAATTTGCTTCATGTTGAAGATGAACAAAAGAATCCAATTTTAGTTGATTTCATTGTTCAAGGAATTTCCAATGCGAAGTCTAATTTACTTTTAGAAAGTTGGTTATCACTCTTGACCCGCTCCTTATACTTATTTAACGAGTCAGTGTTCAGCGTGTTGCTCATTTTGAACGATTCGATAATTCACAAACTTGAAAAGCATTATGGAATGTTACACGAGATGAAATATTTTGAGGAATCGGTTGATGTGGAGGCTTCTGTTGATGCGCTACTCTCTGGTCTCGAAGATCTTCTCTCAATAAGCCATAGCTTCTTGATAACTTCAAATTTGAGGCATAATAGTGAGAAGTCAAGCAATTCTAATGAGTCCGGCTTTTTTGGAAATGTGATTCAAGGTGTATTTCTGATCGAGTCACCAGCTATCAGGAACTCAGAGCAAAATAAATTATACTCCATTCTTCTATCTTTTCAAGATGCTGTTAGGGTTTGTTTCAGATTATGGGAATGGGCTGACGGCAAGTCCGTGACTGGAAATGATAGCGGCTTTGGAGAGAAGTCAATGACATTTGTGGCTCATAGGATCAAATTTAAATCACGGAAGATGTTAGAATCATTAATGGACTTGGAAAAACAAGAAGTGGTTGAAACTTTGATTAATGTCGATAAAAACGCTGTTTCGGGTATAAAACTTCTTAACATTTTAGATGGTGGACGGTCTCATATGACTCTATCACAACTATTTGATTCTGTTACATCCAGATGTTACCCCGTGGTTATAGAAGATACGCGCAAATCTTCCATTACGAATTCAATTTCTGCCAAAAATGTGTCGGCTTTCTTAGTAAAATATTTTGAGTTGTTGGATGCAGACACCATTACGGACGTTTGGTTTCGTATAAGTCTGTTCTTCAAGGATGTTACTGCTCATTCAATACATTTCAGAGCATTATTACCGGACTGCTTGAGGTTAATTAAAGTTATCAGTCTTAAGCTTAATAATAATAAGATCAGGGAAGAAAGAAAGAAAAAGAAGGAGTTATCTGAATTCTTTGTCAAGATTTTAACTAGCATGGTGTCTAGTAAATCCCATGTGTATAATGGTTCGGACTTGGATCAAGAAATTGATCAAAAGGTACCAGAGCAGTCAGCTACCGAAAACGCGATATTGCATGAAGATATTTTGGATTCGCTTGCGACAACTTTTGAACATTTTGATGTTATTATATCTGACCCTGATAAAGTATCTTCATGCGTGAGCACAATAATTTCAAACTTGGTGACTTCTCAAACCAAGTCAAGGAAAATTAACGATATACCTTCAAAAGCTCTTGCTATATTGGATTTGATTGGGACGTACCATCCAAACAAAAGTTGGAGATCATTGGTTTTTGATTCATTTATGGATACTAGTTTCTTCCATGTCAGTTTATCTAAACTTAAATTGTGGAACAATATTATGAGTACTTGGATTTCTCACGACAAAGATAAGTTAAACGAGTTGGTGACTCGACTTACTCCTACAATACTGACATCTCCAAGTAACATTTTCGCTTGGAATGAAAATTCTGAAACTGAAAATAAAATACAAACAATTAAACGAATCACATACTTGATTACGATTCTGCCAAAGGATTTCTTCTTGGGAAGCTTGGATGAAATTTTTAACAAAATCGAATATTCTTATAGCATCTCATGCCCTCCTTCGTACAGAAGTGAAATAGCTCTATTATTGCGAGCTATTACTTTGAAATTTAATGAACTTCATTTGATGCTGCGTTGGATGATCATAAGTCAAGAATTATTGTCAATTTTGGGATCCCTTCGTCAGAGAAAACAAAAGGAATTGGGTACTATAGGAAGTGATGAATTGCAACTTATATTACGGGGATGCAAGCTTTTGGATCAATTATTAATATTGGGATACGATGATTTCAATCTTACTGAATGGCTATTCATTACCAATACCCCCGAAAATATTCATGGTGATACTAATGAATCATCTATCGCAATCGTGGATCAGATTTCATACCAAAGTGATTTCACCTATTTAAAAGACACACCAATTATGGTGGAACAACCACACGCCCGGTTAATTCCTTTACTTCATGGTGTGAGAATTATATCAAGTATAACAGAACTTCGATTATTTTTTGATTATCTTAGTCTAATCAATTATGAAAGAGTATTTGGGTTGTATGAGATTGATGGCGAGGGATGTATCCAAGATATTCTTAACGACTTAACAACCTGATTACATTTTTTTACAGTTTAAATACAATTACATTTTAGAGTAAATTTAAATATCAACAAGCGCCATCATTAATGACTGACGTTATCAAATCAAAGAATTTGTCTAGTAACGTTTACTCTACTGGCGAAGAAGTGGAAGTTGGCTTTCAAAGCGATGAGGAATTTGATGACACGCGTTTAGAGACGCCCAGAATATTACGTTCTGAAATAAATCGACTGGAATACCTGTCTGCCCACGCTGAGAGTCTCGTTCGTCGTAAAGCAGCGGAACCAATGATAAGACCAACTGAAGCCTTACCAGTTGAAAACTCTCGTTATACAGGCTCTGTGATACGTCACGGAAGTCCGACTAGCTTGTCCGGTTCAAGATCTTATACACCCATACGAAATCGAGCTTCTTTTGACAAGAACTCTAGAATGAGACGAAATAATGATTTAGGTTCATTGATTTCACCAAATAATAAACTAAATTATGAACGAGTGTCGACTCTAGAAAAGCAGCCACTGATGAACTCGAGCCCTTTAAAGAAAATTAAAAATCATTCCCTGTTGCAATATAGTTCACCCCCATCAAATCTTAAAATTCGAAAATTATCGATAGGAAAATCGCTGCATACTCTGAACAAACCAACTTTAGAGACCTTTGATGTTCCACAAAGATCTGAGCCTAACATCCAGAGAGATCAGACAACAAGCAAGAACATTGTTCCTGAGATACGACCTATCGACTCCAAGATAGTTGAATCGCTGGTTTTCTTGCGAACAGTAGACGACGACAAAGATGACAATGATATTAAGCCCATGGAAGCAAAAGGTGACATATCACGCGCAAGCTTGCTTGAAAGAGTCAATCAAACCTTGGAATCAATCACTTCAGCTGGTGCGCGAAACCGCGTAATGACGCTGACATCACCGGCAAAATCCAACAATCAGCCAGAAGTCGTTAGCAATTTCAACAGTTCTTCTTCATACGACTCTGATGGTATTCTTGATGGATTAGACTTTAATTACAGATTCTCAAGTCCTGTGCTAGATGTCTCAACTCCTATAGGTCTGAATTTTAGTCAAAAGAATGCAATGGAGTCTGGATCGGCTCAGAGAGACAGTGCTCAACCAGCAAATTATCCACAGAGAAGAACAGACAACATTCTCGAGAAGCCGGAGACCAGTGAATCTCTACAAGGGAATCCAAGTGTAGCACGCTCACATTCTATTGCTCAAAGCTCACCGAAATTTGATAGCTGGACTGCTAACCAGTGGTCGCAACTTAATAAAATTGTTCTTCTGAAGACAATTACCAGACAGGAAGCGATTGATAGTCCAATCTTAAGTTCTGCTCTAGGATGTAAAAATAAGGTCGAATTAGCACAAAGATATGACTTCTTGGTTAAATTCGGTAAGTTCAAGAGCAAGAAAAAGCAAATCAGAGGAAATCATGCTCATAAACGTAACACGAATCGTTTGAAGCAAACTGATATATTTTGATAAAATGATATGCATTATGATATTGTAACGGTACTGAAAGATGTATTTATATAGGAAGTTAATTAGAACACCTTAGATAAAACGCCACTTAACTTTTCATTTGGTTTTGACTTTTCTTTCAATTCTTCATTGGCGTCTGCTCTGGTGCTTGTCACCTTGCGCTGCTTAAAAGTCCTTCTAATTTCATTTTGTCTTTCGACTTCGACTGATTCTTCTGATTTTCTCTTCTGTATATTTTTGATCATTTTCGACTTTTCAACATTCTCAATGTAACTCTTGTTCAACTTCTTCTGTTGTGATAATTCTAAGTTCAACTTGGCTTGCCTGACTTCGTTTTCCTTGGCGATTTGCTGTGTCAAGTCGGCCCACTTGAAACCGGAAAGATATTTGATATTGATTATGTCGTCATAATAGTAAGAAGTTTTCTTTCCACCAAGTTTATTTGCGTTTAAAGTTGAAGCACAAAGTTTTGCATCCTTTTTCTTCACAAACTCCACCCATCCCTCTGTAAAATTCTTCTTTTTGTTTCCACCGTACTTGATTCTCTTATGGTACGTGGCACTATCCTCTGGCTTCAAAAATAATCGATCTATGGTTCCAAACCTACTCAAGACTGACCGTAATTTCGATGGCTTCATATAAGGAGGAATACGTGATAGGTAGCACACTCCTGTCTTTTTAATTCTTTTCTGTTCCTTTTCCAATCTTTCTGGGGTCAACTTCTTGATTTTCTTGATCTTCAGTTTAGTTGGTCTATGTCCTTCTTCATTTAATTCTTCTCCATACGCCTGTGAGTACTCGAAGTCTTCATTTTCTTGACCTTGGATTCCATTTTCTACTTTTTCAAGTACTTCCTCCTCGTCATCATCGTCTTCATTTGCGTTGTCATCATCGCTGTCATCTAGCTCATCGTCTTCGTCCTGGTCGTCTTTGAATACCCTTGTTTGCTTTTTCTGCAAGAAGACTTTTTGGATGTCATCATCTGATTCAGAGCCATTGAAATCCTCTTCGTCTTCATGATCCCTAATAGTCTTTTCTATCATCTTTGACCTGGTTTTGATTGCGGGTGCGCTTTTACTCTTCGTTCTTTCTGGAACTTCAAAAATCGAGATCGCATTTCGAGATGATCTTTGAAAATCACGTGCATACAAATATTACGGAATAAGACGCTCTTCCTAGAAGTTTTGATTGACTATGTAACAATAATGAGTACAGTATTTACTTCTTGCCAGCATCGTGGCCAGTCTTAGCACCTTCAGTAGCACCAGTCAAAACCGAAGAAACGTATTCAGCACCCTTAGCAACTTGTTCCTTTGCAGCTTCGACGTAACCAGAGGCAGTTTCAGCCAAGGTTTGTTGGTTGGAGTCAGCAGCGGCAGCAGCCTCATCGTGGCCCTTCTTGACGTTGTCAGAGACAGTTTGAGTGAAAGACTTTTGGTTGTCTGGAGTACCCTTAGCAAGGAGGTTGTCAGCAGTGTCAGTGACGGATTCCTTAGCTTGTTGAGCGTAAGACTTTTGGCTTTCTGGGGTAACAGCTTCAGAAACCTTGTCGGAAATGTTCTTTCTACCTAAGTCAGACATGTTTATTTGTTAATTGAGTAATTGATGAGTTTATTAATGTTTCAATGCTTATTGCGGTGGAATCTCCATGCTATTTATACTCAGAGAATTCTAAAATCGTTGACATTTGGATTGCTACTGTACTCCCAAAATGTATTATTACCGGGGCTAATGCGCCACATACACGGCGTGAATATGCATATCCTGTATATTGTGCTTTTTTAGAATATTAGTGAGTGACCCTTTTGCTTACGTCACATGTGTTGTGAAACGCGTTTACCCGATTCTGTAATAGTACGCTCGGAAAGTGTACTGAAGGTTCCAGAAACAGCAAAGGCGAATCCATATCATACGTAGATCACAGCAAATAACGCATAGTACCCTCAAGCTAGATCGTATCATTTTTAGTATATTCTATTCTACTTTTCACGGTTGCTAACCCTTTATTATTTGAGTATTTCATGTCATTCATTAGATTAATAACCGAAACTTCTATAATAAAATTAGCGGAATTCCAGAGTTGCTATGGATCCGCATTAATTAATATAATCTCGAACTTCCGAGGTTTTAGACACGTATTGGAGTTTAATTCGTTCAGTTCAATTGGGGGAGAAACTGTACCAAGAAAAAAAGCGACAGGAATCAAGAACCCCCCTTATTATGCTTCTAAGTACGAGTCAGCGTTTTTAAACCCGAAAATTCAGAAATTCTTGAGTATCCAAGGTAATCGAACTCTGTTCTGTCAAAGAATGAATGGTTTGAAACCCAAGAATTTCGAGATCTTTCAAGAAGTTGCATAACCATAAAAGTCAGACATTCAGTAACGATGTTGTGTGGTTAATGTGATTTATGAGTCTGGGCTCCAATGCTTCTCTATAAACACAAACCTATCATAGTATGAATGCTGTATATACCAATTATCAACTCTTGGAGTTTTCCTCTTCCTTTGGAGTTTCATTTATGACACTCCATCCCATTCTCTTATTCAACCTCTCATACTTCATTCTATCTTTATCACTGACACTTGGGTTGATGCTTGACAATGCGGAACGAAAGTCCTCAATTGTTACGCTTATTTCATCATTCTCAAAGTCATTCTCGTAATAACCTGAAGCATCCAATTCCTTTATTTGTTGACCCTTGAAGAACTTTCTCTTCAAAGCTGAAACACCCGCCTCTCTAACCAAGGAAGACAAATCGGCACCGGAAAAGTTACGACACTTCTCATCATTTGCAATAGATTTCAAGTCAACTGAATCATCCAATGGGGTACTGTTAGCCCTCACCAAGGTATGTAAGATTTCTAATCTTTCATCGGCCGTTGGTAACTCTATGTAAAGTGTTTTATCCAATCTACCTGGTCTTAACATTGCGGGATCAATCATATCTGGTCGATTAGTAGCACCAACAACAAATACCCCCTTACGGTCATTTAAACCGTCTAATTCAGTTAACAATGTGTTGACAACACGAGAGCTAGATTCTGACAATGACGTATCTCTTCTGGGAACCAAAGCATCCAATTCATCAAAAAATATAATACATGGGACAGATGCTCGAGCTCTTTGAAACACCTGTCTTACGGCTTTCTCAGATTCACCAACATACTTATTCAAAAGCTCAGGACCTTTAATTGATATGAAATTAGCTCGCGATTCATTAGCAACAGCCTTCGCCAAGAGGGTTTTACCACATCCTGGAGGTCCCCACAACAAAACACCAGCTGGTGCAGTGATACCGACTTTCAGATATATTTCAGGCTTCCGTATCGGTTGAACAATACACATATGCAACTCCATACGAATATGGGCTAATGCACCAACATTTTGCCAACTGACATCAGGAACTGTAGCAAATCCTTCTCTCTTCGCTGTAGGTTGGATGGTAGGCAAAGCTGTGATAAAATCAGTATAATTAATTGCCAATGGTGCCAATTGATCTTGGGTCAATGGATTAGGATGCTTTATTAAGAATTTTTGAATGGTTGACAACTTTTCTAAGTCTGATTTATTGTTAAATTTGGCAACCGTTGTATTATCCGGAATGAGAGTAATATTCGAATCGATATCCATTGAGTCTGCATTTGATGCAACTTCATTTTTCATTAACTCTTCTTCCTGCTCGCTAAGACTTTCAAAGATCCGTTTGATGGCAGAAATCCCAGCTGCAGTTACCAAGCTTTTCAAATCAGCTCCTACAAATCCTGGGGTCATTTTGGCCAATTCCCTGAAATTAAAGTTTTCACCATCTTGAACTTTCAAAGATTCAGTCATGGTCCTTAAAATGGAGCACCTTTGGTCTTCATCGGGTACATTGAGACATATTTCTCTGTCAAATCTTCCGGCTCTCCGCAATGCTGAATCAAGGGCATCTGGCCTATTGGTTGCACCAATTACTATGACTGGTTTTCCATCTGTTTTATCAATTGTAATCTCATCCATAAGAGTTAACAACTGCGCAACTATTCTCTTTTCCATTTCTCTTTGAGCACCTCCATCTCTCTTTGGAGTAATTGCGTCAATTTCATCCATGAAAACAATGCACGGTGCCAATGATTTTGCTTCCTCAAATATTTCTCTTAATTTCTTCTCTGATTCACCTGACATACCAGAAACAACAGAAGGCGCAGAAATATTGATAAAGGGTACTTGTAATTCGCCTGCTAAAGCATTAGCAATTGTAGTCTTACCACAACCAGGAGGACCATACAACAAAACACCTCTTGGTGGTTCTACTCCAGTTGCTAGGTAAATTTCTGGATGCAAAATCGGTAAACCTATCAATTCCATAAGTTGTGTAGTAATCTTTTCGAGCCCACCAAGAGAAGATAAGGTCGTGCTGGGAGGCGTGTGTTCAAGCTTGCTCTTTTGCTTTTTCACAATTCGATTGTTGGTTTCTTTGGTTCTCTTTCTTGACTTCTTATCGTCAGTGGATGCATCACCTTCTTGACTAATCGGCGTTTTATCTCCAGGTGTAGCTTGTTCAGATTCAATTTTCTCTTCACTGGTTTTATTTGAGTCGCCTAAGTTCCACAAGGCAGTAACAGACTTGTTCAATGCATTGGAATCTTTGACTTCCATTAAATCGTTCTCATCTATTCCTTCGAAATCACTTTTGAGAAGGGCCTCTTCTTTGTATTTTATTATTTCTGCCATATCTTCTTTTTCTTCATCTCTAACC
This sequence comes from Teunomyces tritomae, assembly GCA_030568455.1. NCBI lineage: Eukaryota > Fungi > Ascomycota > Pichiomycetes > Serinales > Debaryomycetaceae > Teunomyces > Teunomyces tritomae. The sequence continues at coordinate 13,873 of JAJMFZ010000023.1, forward strand.
ACATCCAATACAGCTGAAATGGCCTTCTCTAATGAAGCCTTCTTCATTCGTCTCATCTGAAAATCCTTGGTCTGAATGTAGTCTAATATCTCAGTAATGGACAATTCTTTAGCTAATGCGATGTACGCATATGGGTCTTCATTGTCGTTCCCTAATTGTTTTTTATTTTTTGCACTTTTCTCTTCAAGAAGAGCATGAATGAAGTCGTAGATCTTTTGATCTATACTCTGGGTAATTGTCCGCTTCTTAGCCATGCTATTAAGTGATTATACTTTAGAAAATGAAGTGCTCCATCTCAATATTTAGTTATTTTTTCATATTTGATGCCCACGTGATATGCAAAGGTATAACACTGTAAGAACAGTACTACGGAACACACCTAAATTAAGCAACACACCCCTAGTCATCAATCTCTTGGTTAGGAGAGTAGAAAGAAGATGTTACTAGGACACTTTAATGAATTACGAATCACATAAGTAGAAATATTGTATTGCCCTCTACACTTCAAATTTTGGAAATATCTACTATAATGTTAAACAGGTTCCTTTGTATGTCAATGAATATAGAATTAAATAATATGCCATGTGAACTAAAAATTACAAAAACAAATCCACTTATCAAATAGAATCCTTAGATTGAGTATCAACATTGATTTCGTTTGTCTTTTTGTGAGCTTCAATGGACGAGTTCTCTTCAGATTCAACTGTTTCAACAGTGCCATTGCCCATTTGACTTACATCATAGCCGTTCGCCTTCAAGTATTCAACAAAAGCTTCGTCTTCCCTGTTAATGGCATCCTGGCCAACAGAAGGACAAAAGAACAAAGCCAAAATAGCAGAGAACATGCACAAACCAGAAGAAATGTAAAATGGCATAACGTTACCTCTGTCGACATCCTTTCCATTGTGAGAGAAATGCTTGATGATAACCGGGAATACCCAAGTACCAACGAATGCACCGATTTTACCAACTGCAGCTGCGATACCGTAGTACTGACCTCTGACAGGAGTAGCACAGGTCTTCGATGCTAACAAACCAATGTTGTCACCAGGACCAAATTCACCCAACGTACTGAAGATACCATAAACAACAACAAAACCACCGACATGAGCCTTTAAGTGATGGTAAGTACCTGACATAATGAAGCCAATAATCCCTTGTAAACCAACACCTACCGCCACAGTCAAACGTGGGCCGATGTAGTCAGCAGCGACAGCACCAAGGAAAGCACCTGGAATGTAGAATAAGTTGAAAACAACATTCCAACCCCAGACTTGGTAAGTAGAACCGTTTGGAATAACACCATCGATAATAACAGATGAGTAAATACCAAATGAGTACGACGAAAAGTCATAGATAAACCAAATGATAGAAACCACGGCTAATCTAAACCAGTAAAACTTAATGATCAACCAGAGTGGGTACAGTTTAACCTTCTTCATATGCAACTTTTGAAAAGATTCAGAGTCTTTCATCTTGAGACGAATAAAGAAGAGGGAAAGTGGTGGGATAACACCCAATCCAAGAGTCAATCTCCAAACAGCACTCAAATGACGTTCAGAAAAAATCCACAATAATACTAAAGGCACAAATGCAGAAACAACGAACCCAGAGTCAATCATGAAGTTCGTGAACCAACAGAAGTACCTATTTCTCTTACCAGCAGGTAATTGATTGGCAAATTCGGAAGCAATAACGGATGCAGTTGGGTATTCAGCACCGATAGCAATACCCAAAAAGAATCTAAAAGTAGTCAAAGCTGCAAATAAGCCGCTTGGACTGCCGTTGGCACCCCAAGTACCGACTGCAGTCAACAAGGTGAAAAAAATCAACATAACGTTCGCAACCATCATCCCACCTTTTCTTGCAACTCTGTCGGAGATGTATCCAAACACAAGTTGACCAAGAACGGTACCTGCAAAAGCAATAGATGAGACATTTGATATAGCGTTCGACTTGCTATATTCCTTTGGGTACAACTTTTTCAAGGCATACGACACAGTACCGATAGAGTTGTTAACATACCCATCGGAGAATAAACCGGCACCAGCACCAAAAGCGGGCCATAAATTCTTCATCTGAGTTTTGTGCACGGTTTCATGACCTTCAGGTTGAATATCATTTTCATCAAGATATTGTTGTTTCTTATTCCAGGTAATTTCATTATCTAAATGCTCAGTCCAGCCAAACAATAATTGATTTACACTTCTAGGAACATCTCTAGAAGCCATTTTGGAAAAAAAAATATAGTCTGAATAAAAATATAATCTTCAAAAAAGGCTGGTGATTCAAGTCTATAAATACGTGACTTACTTATCTCTTAAATAGTATCAGAATATTGAAATCAAACGGCACACGCACTCAAAGAGCTTAAAAAATAATTATTCCTAGTGGTAATTTTTTCCAATTAGGAAGCAAACGTGGAGAAGCAAATCACACAAGTAAAAAAAAGATAATGAAATGTTACTCGTTTAAAGTTTTAGTTTCCGACTCCTGATATATTGCCAGCTTGACGGGGACCTAACCATTTATCGAAACTCTCGTAAATTAATTCTTGTTGTCAACCTTGATTGATTTCCTATTTTGCATAGAGAACTCTATTGTTAAGTTGTTCGTAAAGATTCTCAGAGAATTCATCCTATTGGTCGGTTATCATAACTACGTAATATTATGAAAAATATATCATGGAGCGGGTGAAAGAAATTTCGACAGGTTTCTAAGTTTGGCTTTTTCTGGTTGTGACAAGTGCTAAACCACGTGCGTTTTTTTTCTATAAGCTTCTATTGAGACCCACGTTGTCTCCAATAATAAACGTGTTTCCGTTGCGCAAAATAATGTAGTCTAGTAACCCAGCATGGCAAGCTGTTAATTCACTGTTCTCCTGATCAAAGGCTCTAAAGTTGTAATATAGCGCAGGGGTTGGTCGGGAAACAAAGTAAAGAAACCGCCTCATTTCTACGTCAAGATAAAACTATGTGACTAGGATCGTAAGAACAGAATCACTTTGTTCCGGCTTTTAAGGCTAGATTAACCTTTGGTATTACACGGCATCATCTGTTACAAGTTGAGACCAAGAATCATAAAAAATAAACTGTCATGAACAATACTTACGTTCTATAACCGAGTAATAAACGAAATGTAATAGTTTAAAAGCCGCTGGCGGATCTACTTTCCTAACTAGTTGGCCACGAGTGCTCATGAAAACGGCTTTTGATCTGCTTGAAGTTCTTTTTCAGCTTAGTTATAACATGGCTATTAAAATACCGTTATATTATTGGCATCGGCTGGATTTTACCTCCATTCAATAGCCCATCCTAATTTTTCACCAGCTTTGAAAGGTACAACCTTCAAATCGTTTTGGCCGATAACTTCCGGCACCTTATTCTCTCTCTTGACAAGCCAGCAACTGTCCTTGTGTTTAGTGGTGTCAACCTCAAGTCCGTAAAATTTAATTCCGTGAGTAGATACAAACTTGCGAATGTTTTCCAACTTTCCTTCTGCTTCAAAGACTTCAGCTAAGTAACTGACAGCATGGCTTTGGGTGTATACACCTGCACAAACCCCGACGTGAGTGCTCTTGCTTTCAATTGGATGAGGAGCAGAATCACTACCGAAGAAAAACCATGGTTCGCCACTAGTAGCAGCATCAACCAAGGCTCTCTTGTCCTTTGGAAACTTGGCAACTGGTTTACAGTAGTTGATTGGGTTACCTGCCCAGTTGTCGATGGTCAATGATAAATGATGAGCCGTGATAGTTCCTGCGACAGTGATTTCATCATCATGTGATTTCCCATGGTTAAGCTCACGAATTAAGTCAACAGCATCCTTGGTAGTACAGTGCTCCAAGATAATCTTCAATTTTGGAAAGTCTTGATGTAACTTCTTCAATGCTGGTAAGAACTTAGGTTCAGCATTGAGAATATGGATATCGGTTTCTTCAGATTCAACTTCGGTTTTCACAGCTGGCTTTTCACCATGAATATTAAGAACCAATCCATGCTTTTCCATAATCTTAAACAATGGGTAAAAAGAGGAGAAATCATTTGGATCAACCCCATACTTCGAATTAGTAGTCACGCCTGCTGGGTAACACTTTATACCATGAATCAACTTTTTGGATCCAACTTCTTCAATCAAATCTTCACTCAACTCTTTACTCAAGTAAAAGGACATCAAGAAAGTTGTTTCAGGACTCAACTTCTCCAAGTTATTTTTGTATTCAACTACCTGCTTGATTGTCGTAATTGGGGGAACTAAGTTAGGCATGACATATGCAATGCTAATACCACCTTCTTTCACAGTAGGTGTTATCAACTCCATCATCTTGCCATCACGTAAGTGAACATGCATATCAGCAGTAATACCTAACTCAATTTCAGACATGGTTGATCTTCGTCTTCTCTATGAATGGTTAGTTTTTTCACCATGCTGGAGAACTGTTATCTCAATTTTTTTTCAACGGCAGTGCTCGTGACCATTTGGACGATTCTAAGGCGCCTTGTGAACTCTTGCTTATCAAGTTACCGTATCAGTGAAGTAACAATATGCGACGATCTATATCCTTATCAGTACCTAAAAGACTTTATTTTGTTCTAGAACTTAATAGTTTGTGTTTTGTGATTTGAAATGGAAGACAGGGTTTTATTTGAAAAAATTGAAATGCTGCTATATGCTCAAAATTGCTTACTAGGAACCCGGCAAAGTATTTATATTGCATTGCACTCGAAGTCGTCATTGTCTGAAACAGTTGCGTCTTGATTAGCTTTTGCTGTGCTCTTGGAAACCCCAATATTTCCAAGTCAGCAACCCAAATTCTTGCCAGGGGATTTTTTATCACAGACTGTTATCTTATTGTACATCTATTTTTTGAATCGACCGGTCATTATTCCTCATTAGCAATAAGACTATATCACTAATATTTGTATTTGCTATTTCATGCAATGTATTTACAATAACTGATATTTCTGTTTCAATATTGGTCTCTGGACTGTCACCTTGAGGGTATATCCAAAGTGATATTTGATAGAATTCAACTAATCTTTTTATTGAGATCCCACAAAAGGAAGCTTTTTGTTAGTATATTTCAGAAGAAATGCTGTGTTTCTACTTACTGGCTACCTCACTATGAGATCGATATATCTTATTGGATAAGATTAACAACGAGAACCTTTTGAATATTCTTTTTGCCTCGACAAAATCATTTATTCTGATCTCATATGTATATCCGGAAGGCATTTGATCCCTTAATGGCGGTACGTTTAATTTAAAGATTAGTAACTTGTCCAGGGATTCCTGTGAACTATTGCATTCAAGTAGATTTTTTTGGATGTTTTCTACCAAGGAGCTTTTAGTTTCAATCAAATCAATCAAGACCAATTGTCTAGTCGTTGCTAAACATTTCCAAAATACCCATTTAAAATAAAACGTATTTTTTTCAATGTTATTCATTGATCTGTTCAATTCATAATTGAATAAAAGTTGGTTGAAGCTACTTAGGAAGGATAATTCTGTGGTAAAAGGTTTGTTGCAAGCAATGGTGATTGGTATTTCACTAGAAGAATCATCCATGTTTGCATCTTCGTAATCCAAAACTTTGCCTTTTGCTGACTTCTGATCAGAAACAAGTTTAAGAATCTTTTCAATTTGAACTCGAAAACTCGACCTTCGTCTTAGTTTCCTCAGTTTCGATTTCTTGGTCTCAAAATTTTCTTCTGGCTCAGAACAGGCAGAAATTTCTTCCTTATCAAAGAATTTATTATCGCAATAGTTATAGTCAACCTGTGCTTGGGGTTTATTTGTTTCTTTCATGCTTAATCAATCTAAATAAAATAGATAGGTTGCAAAAAAAAAAGAACAGCGGCTAGTTAGTTAGTGCATTTGGTAAAAAAAAGAGAATTTACGATTTTCTAAAAATTCAATATAAAAACGAATTATTAAAACAAGAAAACTAAGAAATGGGATCAGTTTTTCTTCCTCATTTGAATACAGGATGGCATGTGGATCAAGCTATTCTTTCAGAAGATGATCGAATTGTTGTGATTCGTTTTGGCAGAGAGGAGGAGCCCGATTGTATGGTGATCGATGAGATACTATACCTGATATCAGAAAAGATCAAGAACTTTGGTGTGGTATACTTATGCAACATTGATCGAGTTCCAGATTTCAATCAAATGTATGAGCTCGATGCAGATCCGAGTGAACCATATACAGTCATGTTCTTCTATCGAAATAAGCATATGATGTGTGATTTTGGTACTGGTAATAATAACAAGTTAAATTTCATAATAACGGACAAACAAGAAATGATTGATATAATAGAGACCATATATCGGGGAGCAAAGAAAGGTAAAGGTTTGGTTATTAGTCCCAAAGATTACAGCACAACTCGAAAGTACAAATAAACTGAATACAGTAGATCATGTTATTCTCAAACATATACAAAAGTTAATAAATTACATTGACCACCGAGGTTAGATAAACCGACCGTTTTTAATTATCCAAGTCTTTAGCATAGAAGAAGTTGACAGACAACAATTTCAGTCCTGGAGCGTTTTTCTTGATCCAATCTCTCACCCCACTACTTGGAGTACCAGTACCCCAGTTTGGTCTTGAAGATGGTATGGGCAATTTGGATTCAATCTTTGGATCCTGCTTATATAACAAAAAGACATAACGGTGCTTACCAGTCTTTGGAGGAGGAGCAGGTCCTTGATACTCCAAGAGTGTCTTCCCCTTCGAGTAATCCAACTTATAACTTGTCTGTGGTTCTCCATCAACTTTTCCCTTTTCTGAAGAAACCAAAGTCAAGTCTGTGATTAACCAATGGGCATACTCAGACCATTTGTGATCAGTATTTGAAGGTGCATCAGGGTCAGTCAAGACTAAGATGAATTTATCCTTTTCCTCAATGGGTTCAAATTCACCTTCTTGATTAGAGGAATTAAGGGTAAATTGGATCTCAGGAGCCTTTTGAGAGTTGGCTACCAACAAGGTGTTTCCCAATGCAACATGGTCTTCGGGGCTGTATTCTATAGTCAAAAGACCTTGAGTTTCAAATTCGTCAATTACTTCGGGAATGATCTTGTGCTTTCTGTAAGCTTCATCCAAGGATTGTGATATTGTTACTAATGGCATTTTGGAGTGAATAAATGTAGTAAGAGGTTTTCTGGATGGGGTCTTGTAGAATCCAATGTTTCTAGTTGCTATGCGATCAATTGAAGTCTTGGTAAAGGATGAACAACTTAACTTTAAATAATTAGCTGAAAGACCTCTGCTAAACTTGACTACCATGATCAGATTGTCTTTAAATCGGCGCAGGGTCAATTTATAGAAGAAATTGGAAGACTGAATAATAGGGTCGTTCCGAAATGGTTGTGTGCGCGGGGGAGGGGAAATTAGTATGGCGCGCATTCAAAAGGTTGCCAGGAATGGACGGCTTCGGATACCGGTGATTACGTAACTGCGAGGGCCACAAATAGATGCGGAGTAGTAGCAGTAGTAGCAATGTGGCGAGAGCGGGTTAACAGTACAGTAACAGAGACAATACTTGCCTGATTTGAAATAGATTTACAACCACGGAATTAATGACGTATTAGAACTAATTCCAGGTGGGGTAATTTAACATCTAACTTTTGGTTCACATAATGAGTTTTTCATACACATGATTGTAGTATACACTTGTATTCGTAAAAAAGACGAGAATTAAAAAGAGTTTTTAATGTTACATAGAGAAAACTATTGCTTTCATACCTAGAAGCTACCTTGGAAACCCGAATTGAAGGTGGGAAAGTTCAGATAACTATCCGATTGACCGTTGGTTGAAGGAGCATCACTTGGTTGGTCATTATTGGTATTTTTTTCATCATGAACAACACCATCGACCTCCTGCTGGTCCTGTTGTTTCTGTTGCTGTAATAATTGTTGCTGCATCATCTGCTGTTGTAACAATTGGTGTTGTAAGATATCATCCTCTCTTTTGAGCGTTGGCGATTCCTTGTTTTGTTGATGGTTCTGTTGATGTATTTGATCATGTGAAATACTGTGTTGAGCTTGAGGTTGGTTTTGTTGTGATGAACGCTGAGGCTGGTGCTGAGCTTGATGATCAGGAACTTGCGCTGACTGGTGATTTATGTAACTTGGACGGGTTTGAGTGTAGCTCTTTTTGGGTTTTTCTTCTTCTCTAGGAACCACATCAATCAAGAAGTCAAACATATCACTCTTGGTCAAAGCGGCAGCAATATCAGATTTCTGTAAAGTTCTTCTCTTATTTTCCTCTGCATGGATCCAGGCTCTCATCGTAAGCTCCGTGATGAAAACATCACAACCCTTGGCAAATAATATGGGAGCTTCTGCACTAATCATACGAACATCCTCATCAGTCTTCATGACTTTCTTGATTCTGGCCAACGGCAACTGATGGTTTTTGAAATCGTGATCGTCGTGCTCTATCGAGTTAATGGTTTCTTGCCAATATTGCATCATCATGTCTCGATATTTTCCAGTCAAACCCTGTCCAACATTATTGAAGGCTCCACCGGGCTGCAGCAGCTGCTGAGCAGCAGCAGCTTCCGCTGCGGCTTGTGCTGCCAACAATTCGGCTTCATCCACTACCGTTTGTTGAGGGTGCAGAATTTGCTGTTGTTGCAACAACTCGTCTTCATCCAAATAATTGTCTTCAAAACGTTCCATATTGTTTGTGGCGGCGTTTCTAATAGCAAAGCAAAGTCGATATACTCCTTTGTTTGTTACTTGTAGACTCGATTCTTGGGGTGGATATGGTGAAAATTTGTTGATTTTTTTCTCCGAGTCGCAGAATGCAATTCTACCAGAGTTTCGATAATGAGGTTCTAAATTAAGAATGTCTATTAAAAAATCTCGGTAATATACCCTTATAAAAATGGTTACTGCTCCTTAACAGCAATGACCTTTTCATCAAATCTAACAGACTTTCTTCTTTCACCGGTTGTTCCTTCAGGGACAGTCAACTCAATCCCTTCTTCTCCCACCAGAATAGCCGTATCATGCAACATATTTCTAATCTCAGTTGCGACATCGGTCGGTTTAGCAGCGGAAGATTTTCTCTTTTGTTGCTCCTTAAGATCTTCCTTACACTTAGAACATGAACAAATAAATCCCCAGTTCACACGAAGTTCTCTTTGTCTTTGTTGAACCGTGTGCTGCGGATTCACATACGTCGTGGTCAATTCCTCTCCATCACGGATGTCTCTCGCAGCATAAACCTTCAACCCTTGCGTTCTGGAGGTGAGCGAAGTTTCAACTGAGGTGTTTGGATCACAAGTATGATTCAAATGGGACTGCGTCAAGTAAACACAAGAGTCCAAATTGTTTATATTGTACGATCCCATCATAAGTAAGAATTCCTTATAGTCGATGCTGGAAGCCGACTTCGGGAAAACCCGAATAAATTTCTCGTACCCTTCTTTCCACAAATTGTCTTGCTGTTCTTGAACAAAGAGAGCACCCCCTCCTAAACTATCGAACGACCCAGCAGATGAATCCAATGCCTTATATCTAATTTCTTGAGAGACTCTGGCCATCGCCTTAAAATAGTTGCCCCTAGTACCGGTTTTGTCAAGCACAATACTGGCTTGAATAAGAGTAATTGCATACAAAGCATTCCATTGTTCAGCTAAACAATAGTCTTGCAACTCCAAGAATGCAGCCGCATTGATTACCTCGTTCTTCTTCTTAGTCGGATTGAAAATGTCATGTTTCAATTTGGCATGCATAGTGTCTGCTTTCTTACAAGTATGTGAACACCAGACTTCAGAACAGACATTACAATCTAATCCTCTCAAAACGGCTCTCCCTTCTGCAGCCAATAATTTTCCACAGTAGGCACAAGCTTTTCCCACCTTAACTAAATTGATGTTGGCTAATGGTGGAATAAAGAAAAGAGGTGGTTCTTCCCAGATCAACTCTCCCTTTTCAAGCTTCTTTTTTGCATAAAGACCCTTACCTCTCTTCTTGGTCATCACAATTTGAACCTTTTCAGGTAATTCGAGATCGGGGGTTAACTCAGATTTGATTTCGTTGGCATAAGTATATTGCAGATTCACATTGTTTGGTAGTAAACCAAATTGCTTCAAGACAGACTTGAGTCTCTTCTCAGAAACTGTCCAGTTTTGATGTCTAGCCTTGACTAAAGCATGCAACTTCGGTATTCCCAAGGTTTCATATGCGGGATCTTCTTTCCAGAGGGCAATCACAGCAGACATAAGCTGTCTCTCATGAGGAGCCACAGGTCCTTGCTCTTCTGGTTTAGCATCGTTGATGGCGATAACTTCGATGTTACTTTCTGTCATTTCTGATTACAGCGAATGTTCTATTTTGGAAAATTTTTTTTTAGTGCAACTCAAATTTGACATTTTCTCCACACTTAATAATGTTATATTGGAAATACTCCAAGAAACCCCTAAATTCAAACTTTTAGAACATTAATATTACTCTTATTATATAAAACACTTCAATATCACCCAAATCAATATTCTTTGTAAGCTTTTAAACCTCTCATCTACTATTTTTTGCAGCCATGCCTGACCATGCTCGATTTGGATACTTTTTCACAAACAAAATTTTGCAACTACATACCAAACAAAGATTACATAGATCCGTTCAAAACACTACACAAGTATCTTATTCAAATTTGATTTTATACACTTCAAGTGTTTAAACCAACTTGAATATTGTAGGAACGCACTTGTTTACGATTATTTAAATTGCAATACAAAACTAAACGGTTTTTTTTTTGTATGTATGCCATGTAGATATCTCCCTATTATTTTTTTGAAATACTTTATTCACAAATAGTTTACCACAAATAGGTTACCACAAATAGGCTGCCACAAATGGAATCAAAAACTATAAAAAGGGGTACATTTCCACTTGACTTGTTTTTTAATTCATCACTTTCTTCTTTCAATTTTATTAATCAAGATTAATACAATTGAATATCCGAACGCAAAGTAACAACAACAAAACCTTTTTAATACTAACAATTAATAAAATGTTTCCAAGACTTACTACAAAGGAACTTACCAAGCTTCAAAAGTTTTTCCAAAGCACAAAGAATTTTGCCTCCAAGTGTTTTAGCAAGGCAAAACGTCCAGAGGTTTGTCAATATAAGAAAGGAGACCTCACTACTAAGTGTATGAACATTTGGAATCAAGCAGTACAAAGAAATTCAAAGCTCCCTCCTCTAGTACCTCGTGAAGAGTTTTCAAGAAAGATTGAAAGCAAATCAAATAGCTACTGCTCGCCAATTACTGTCGGGCAACATTACAATATGGCTATCAATCGTGTAAAATCAGAACAAAAGAAAAAGAAAAACAGAGAGGATATTCTTCCTTACTCCAAAGAGGAAATTAAGACCATTAAAGACTACTGGTTGGCAAAGGAGATTACAGATTTTGAATCTTCACTCCCAGTCGAGAAAGTTGCACCTGAAAGAGAAGTCGTAAGTATTTTATCGAGAGATTGGCATATTAGACAACAATATGATATTATAAAGAAGCAACTTGAGAGACGTCCTATTCCACAGAATCTCACCGGCGAAGATTTTACTCAAATGAAAAACTATGTTGAAGAGTACAAAATAAAGTGTGAACAAAAGGAATTCAAGGACGACTTGAGATATGACGGTGCAAAAGATTTTTCTGAACGTTATTATGTTGCTGAGGGCAAGAGACGCTTGATAGTCGAAGTTGAGTTAGCAAAACTCAAGAAACGAAGAAGAGAGGAAGAAGAGAGAGAATCCAAAATCAGACAAGCAAAAATGGCAGCGATTGTAGAATGTGAACCAACTCCAAAGGTGGAAACTCAAAAATGTGCAAACATTACCCCCAACAAATTATACTCAGGTTTCAAGTACAAGAATCTCAAAGAAGAAATGACGACATATTAGGTAAAGGTATCAAAGAGAGAAAGTCTTATTTCTATTTTGGGTAAGTCTGTCGTTAGAGAGGTTGCTCCACCAAAGAGACTTATATTGGAATATGTTGAGAGAAAAAACTAATAGGGTATGGCAAACATGAGCGATAGTGAGTCCAATATCATGAACTGGCCATTCATGATATTGGGCCACTGTCTCACATTCTGGAAATTGGCCACTTCCAAGTGTGACGGATAACCGGTTCATGATGAGCTATATCACTATTAGTTTTGAACTCAACAATCTCAATAAGGTACTCTGGTGAGAGTTGCATCTTGATCGGCAACGAAACCCAATGTGGAATTGAAGGTTTTTTCATCTTTAATATCAACCTACCTTGGAATCTTTCTTCAAAGAGGAGCTTTGGACTTGTCAGATAGAATTGGGTGATTTTCACATTAATGATTTTCTGCCTATGTTATGGGGATCTTTTTACTAATCTAGCAGTTTTTGTTTGTCTTTATGTTTTGCTTTATTGCTTTTTGTCTAAGTTATTAGTTTAGTGTTTGCTTTTAATAAAAATTAATAAATAATTCCAACCGTCGTTGTAGAGGCAGAACTCTTTACCGAGTCTTGTCCAAATTTTTGTTTGCTTGTTGGGAGTCAGTTGTTGAGTTACGAATCCAATTCATAGAATATACTTGGCCTGTCGTGAGTTGTTTCAAAGAGATTGCAAAAAGGATGGAAAATGTTGGACTTTGTACCACTTATAGTTTGCAGTTCTTACACAAGAACAGCGCAAATGGTTTAGTGGTAAAATCCAACGTTGCCATCGTTGGGCCCCCGGTTCGATTCCGGGTTTGCGCAATTTTTTTGGCACGACTGATACTGTTTGATATATTGAGCTTCCTTGGCTACGCTGCCGAATCGAGGACTTACCCCATCCCAAGTATTGATATGATGTCAGAGATTAGAACCGATATCAAATCTTGGACAAATGGTTACCTAGCGAAAGTCAGCTCACAAACAAAAGTAAACTATGAAAGCAAAAACTATGGAATTTCTCCCCTCCAGCAGAACCATTCATCTTATGATTACCACCTCAACATATGTATCATATCATTGTGGCACCACGATTAAGGCCAATTCACCTACGAAAGAAATGGCAAAACACCAATGATCTTAGGATCAACCTAAAAATAAATATAGCACGTTTTATTACTGGGGAATGAATTGAATAAATGGATGCTTACATAATCAAGTATATATAACCGGCACCATGTGGGTTAGGGGCAGAAAGAGGAGTTGCATTATTCACCTGTGGGAAGATTACGGAACGTTTTTAGGATAATTTAGTCCCAACCAAGTAATTAGTTTCTACATTGAGTATCTCGGGACCTTACGTAATTATTGTCTTGATTCGTTTATGAAACCAAATACCAAAAGGAACAATGCGACTAAAGGTCATCGGGATCTACAAGCCTTCTACTTAGAGATCATTATCTGTAGTACTCTAAGTGATCCTTTTTTCTGAAGATCAGTATCGTGGTGCGTATGAAGCACTGAAACTGACGTAAAATAGCTCTGTATGAAGTACTTGAATCGATTAAGATAGCCCAAAAAAAAAGAGCGTCCCCACCTTTGACATTCTTTTACAGAACGTCTGGAATTGTGCCATATAGTTAATCCTTGAACTCCAAACTAGTCATTTAGAACTACTTGTTCGGTTTATCTAGATTCAGATTAGATCTAACACCAACAATTTACATTTTCATCCGCTCTGACCGCTGACTTGTGGTTGAGGACAATTGAACGAGAAATAGGAGGTTCCAAAATTAAGTCTGCGTAATTTGGCGAACATTTTCCATTTATGTACCAAATTCCGTTTTGACAATTAGTGACATAAAACTATCAATACAAGTACACATTTTCCATTAACCAACCGGATATTTACAATACCTGGTGCCATTACAATTTGAATCTTGTGTTTTTGATTAGGAATGGCATCAGCGGCTTCCATTCACAGCACGACGACAACTTCCAACAGCCCTCTTAGAACGAAGAAAGGGTTGTCATATGTGTTGGGAGACTCACAAAACCTAGAGAACCATATTCTTCCTGTCAATGCTATTGAATATTCATCCCACTTAAATAGACTATACACTGCTGGCCGTGATGGTACGATTAAGATATGGCTGAAAACAAACCAAAGTGCCATCAGCTCACCACAATTCAATTTCAATAGCAACTCCTTTGGAAACAAATGGGGGAATGAGGAAGAATTTACAGATGTCAACGAAAAGATTTTGAAGCTTGAAACCTCCATATCTTCAAAACCAATCCCCTATTATCTAAAGTCTGCCTCATCAACATCAACGCCAAACTTAAGCGACGAATTCGACTCATATTCCATCTTTGATAGTTATAACATTTGCTTTGATTGGATCAATGATCTTAAATTGGTAAATGATGATAATGATTTGGTATCATGTTCTTCAGACTTGTCTATTAAATTAATCAACTTAAATACCAATGGACAATCTTTAGAAACACCCACATCTCATGAAACCTCATCGATTCACAAATTCCCAAATGTTCATACAGATTACATAAAGAAGTTATCATATTCTCAAAAGCAGAATGAATTGGTCAGTGGGGCATTGGATGGCAAAATAGTTTTGTGGGATTTATCCACAACGAAACCAATAAGACAATTGAAGAATTGTCCTACATCATCACAGCTACCTTCATCTGTTTACTCATTAGCAAGTAATGAATCAAATTTAATCAGTGCAGGTGGACCAAATAATGCTATTAATTTATTTGACAGAAGATCGAATTCTCCATTTATCAAGAAATTGATTGGCCATCAGGACAATATCCGTTGTTTGTTGATGAATGATAACTATATCTTGAGTGGATCATCCGATAGTTCCATCAAGCTTTGGGACTTAAGAAACTTTAAAGTATACAAAAATTTTGATATTCATGATTACCCAGTCTGGTCTTTGACCAGCGACAGTGATGACCTCTCCGTTTTTTACTCCGGAGATAAAGGAGGAAACATCGTGAAGACAGATTTATCCTACCTATCCTTTAATTATGCAAACCTCATGGAAGATGATTTATTTCCAGGTTACGAAACATTCACTACATCTGAAAATTCGATCATCGACGAAAAGTTGGGGATTTCCATTATTGTCGCTCAAGAGGAAAGCCCAATCCTTTCACTTTGCAAGCAGCAGAATTCCTTATTCTCTTCCAACTATAACTCGATGAATCGGAATGCTATTCCAAAGATAGATCAACTAGCAAAGTACCAATACTTCAGAAGTTGTTTGGACTACTCCATTGATAGAGAAATCCAACTAAATGATGAAATTGCTTCTGGATTGATACCTGATGGTACTGCAACATTAGCAGGAGCTGTTGCAAACAACCCAAATGACGATTTAAATTCCGACTTTTATGATCTTGTAAGTCACTTATCGATGGATACCACGAACTTAGATTTACAATCAAGCATTTCAAACCACATGAGCATTGCAAACAGTCATACAAACTACTTTGATAGTGGCTTGTCTGTGGGGGAAATAGATGCAGATAAGAGAGCTTTAGGCGACACTACAATTGACGACGAGGAGTTTGTTTCTATGTTGTTAGATGTTAATGGTGGGCCATCAAAAGAGTTTGTTAATGCTTTCAAAGACGAAATTGATTTTAACCAGGGGCTAAACATACACGAATCACTTCGTCAAGCGTCATTACCAGCCGTGAAACTGAGTCAACATCCAGGAGATAACAACACAAACGGATTTATTGATGAAACTCCAATTGAAATATTATTGAATCCGATACCAAAAGAACAAATTACTTCAACTCCGTTTAATGTGAAACCAATAGCAGAATTCAAGATTTTACCAAAAAGTATCATCGCAAAGCGATTCTTTAATAACAAGCGTCAAATCTTGGTACTTTATTCAGATGGTACTATCAAGATTTGGGATATACTAACCTGTCAAGAAGTTGAAGTGTTCCCATACGTACACCGTTTGGAATCGCTGATAAACAACGAGGATTTGGAGAAGAGACTCAAGGAAATGGATAATATCTTTCAAAGGTATCAAACCCCAGATACTTTAAACAATTGGTGTGAGGTGGAAATCAAGGCAGGTAAGTTGTTAATCACACTCAAAGAGTCGTCGTACATGAATGTGGAGATCTATTATGATGACTTAGTAAAGAATTACCCATTTCTATCCTTAGACCACCCAGAGAATCAGAGAATCAAGAAACTTGGAAAAGTTGTTTCTACCAATGATGACCGGTTCTGTGTTGGGTCCATATTAATAAATTCTTTCTTCAGCAGATATGCAGCCTATGAATGGGCCTTTGATGCTGATTTAAGAGAAGAGTTAAGACAATTGAAGAAAAACAATAAGAATCTCGATAATACACCTGTTTCCGTGTCCGATGACTCAAGTATTCGCAAGTTGAAGTATTTTGGACGCAAACCTTCAAAGTCTAATGTGAGCACGCTAGAATTAAAACCTTCTAGTCCTGCCACGTCCACTGCAGCAAGTTTGCAAGACTACAACATTGAAAAGACTCCACTCAGCGAGTTTCTTCAATTCAATGAAGCAATTGCTCGAAGCTCAAATCCAGCATATTCTCAGTCTTATGATTACGACGATTCTATTATGAAATTACTACAAGGAAATAAGAAATTCTATTGGGAAAAGTACACTGCTGATAATTACAATTCGACAAAGGCGAAGATTGTTGAGTCTATAATGAAAGTTGACTCTTTTGACCCTACATTGAAGGAATTACCTTTGACTGAAGACACTCAATATTATCCAATAATTAACTCAGCCAGGTATCCTCCAAACTTATTGATTACCATCTTTGAACATTCACCTGAATTAGGAAATTACCGTGATGTATGTAGTTTCCAGATGGATGACGTTTTGAAGATTAAGTACGGATCAGAAGACTTGTCATTGATCGAGGAGTTCAGAACTCAGTTACCAAAATGGATTGGCCAACCATTATTGTATAATAGATGGCCACAAAGAGAATCACCAAAGGTTGCATTCCAACTTTTAGAGTGTGATTATGCCTCACTTCCAGCCAATAAGAAGATAGGTGGGAAATCTCAACGGAAGATCAAGAAATTACCAGTTTTGGAAAGCTCTATAAAATTGACGTCCCACAATATGTTACGGGTTGGTAAGATATTGTTCTATTTGGCAGAGAAGTTTGATTCTAAGACTAGTGAAATGAAAGACAAGAAGTTAACACCACCAGATTGGCTTGCATTGGATTGTAAGGGTGAGGAATTACCGTACAATATGACATTGCAGACAATCAAGACAAAGATTTGGAAGAGCAATTCTGATATAGAATTGCGTTTCAGAAGAAAGTTTGATACATAGTATAAAACAACGACATATAAATAAATAAGTTATTGACCAGGTTTTGCCATCTTAAATTTGGTAGCAAAAATGCCATAAGTTTCGCAACCATTTTCCTGCATATTTTAATATTGAACAATTTAGGAAATTCAGGTCACGTGACACATTTTTTTTTTTGTTCGATGATATGAAGGTATAAGTGAAAGAAGCATTCTTCACCTACCAGTGTCTAGCAGGAACCGTTTAAATTGAGGATCAAGATGGAAGAGACCGACAGAACCATTTCACGTTTGTTTAGATCCTTTAAGACCATTAAAGAAATGGTCAGAGACAGAGTAAGTAGCGAACGATTAAAGTTTTCAGCTTGATGGTTGATGCTATATGCGTATTGGGAAATATACTAACAAATCACTAGGGATACTATATCACTCAAGAAGAAATCGAAATGTCGTTGGATGAGTTTAGGTCGAAGATCTGTGACAGCATGGGTATCCCTCAAAGAAAATTGATGTGTTTCCAAGCTAACCCAACTGCAGAATCATTGGAAAAGTTTCCAGATTTAGGTTCTTTGTGGGTTGAATTCTGTGATGAGGCGTCAGTTGGTATCAAGACCATGAGAAACTTTTGTATTCACATCAGTGAAAAGAATTTCAGTACTGGTATTTTTGTTTACCAATCCTCCATCACTCCTAGTGCTAACAAGTTAATTCCAACTGTTTCTCCTGCTACCATTGAAACTTTCCAGGAAGGTGACTTAGTGGTCAACATAACCCATCACGAGTTGGTTCCTAAGCATCTTAAGTTATCCAGAGAAGAAAAGAAAGAATTATTGGAAAGATATAGATTGAAGGAATCTCAATTACCTAGAATCCAAAGAGAAGACCCGGTTGCCAGATACTTGGGTTTGAAGAGAGGTGAGGTTGTTAAGATCATTAGAAGATCTGAAACTTCTGGTCGTTATGCATCTTACAGAATTTGCTTGTGATCAAAAACATGTTTCTTCTTATTTGAAAAAAAAAGGCAGAGAAAATTTAACCAGAGAGTTACCAGGATTTGTTCATTCTGGGTTTGTATTAGAGGCCCATCCGTCGCTCTTCAGAAAAATGGCGAGGATTTCTAAGTAGATATTGTAATATAGCCATATTAACTAATTTTGACCCCCAGTAGACTTGGACACATGGGCACAGATAACACTGTCTTGTACTCCAGTCCACCAATTGATTTGTTCCAACTCAACTAGGTTGGAAGGACTAACTTGGACCCCTTCATTTCCAAGAAATGTTGGGCCAATGGTAATAATTAAACTATCCACCAATGGTTCACCATTGTGTTTTGTGATTAAGAGGTCGTTGATAATTGTGGCACCTCCTTCAATCATAACGGAGTTAATGCCCAACTTCTTAAGAGTTTCAAGGATGGGAATCCAGTTATCTCTTGATTGTAGGAGCTTTAACGAAACAAACTTTCCTCCCTGGCGATGCAATACATCAATGTCGGTCTGACTTGGTGTTACCAGTTCATCAATCAATATGTATGGAGCAATTCCCGAACCCTCATCGCAAATATGGCAAAGCTGTGATTGATTATAAATCCATTTCCCATTAGGATCTAGAACTACGGGACGTAATGAATTTTCAGCACCTGGAAATCGACAGTTCAACTTTGGATCATCGGCAAGAACAGTTCCAATACCTACCATGATAGAATCATGCTTGGTTCTTAAGTAATGTGTCATGGTCTTTGTTTCGGCATGAGAGATTTTGGTTTGTACCCCGGGCTTTGCAGCGATTCGTGAGTCTAACGATTGAGCATACGTAAGAGTCACAAATGGAATAGATCCTGTTGTACTCTTAGGCAAGTAAGGTTGAAGAAACTCTGGTAAATCACCAGGCAATGGAACCAAAGACATTTAAATGTTGTTGGGGGAAGAGAGTTTACTTTTATTATTTTATTTGCGCAGTAATCTTTCTCTAATATAGTCATTACATAAATTTCTAATCATTACTTACTCTTTTTGAGCTTTGTTGGCCGGGAATGGTCTACAGTTTCGTCCAGGTATTCTCTCTTCAAGAATTCCTGTGCTGCTTCGTCGTCGTTAAAAAATGCTCCTTTATGGTATCTCGAGCTTGATGACTTTCCATCAACTGCGGCCTTGTTCTGTTGGAATTGTTGAATTAATTCAGATTCCGACATTCCTTCTCTTCTAATCTTGTCCTGGACTTCCAATTCATGTGTTTCAAGCACTTGACGGTCACGATTGAATCGGAAAAGTTCTCGTGCCTGCCATGCATCGTGTTCTTCTTGAGGATTTACGTTGTCGGTATCATCGATTTCGTCCTCCTCCAACTCTAGTTCTACAGACGTACTGTTGTCACTGATGATATTTTGTAACTTAGAGATGATAGAACGTTCATTGCCAGAAGTAACGTCTGTTGTAGAGGTATGTGATGGTTCTTGTTTCGCAGGGTTGCGTTTGGCCTTGGAGACGAATACTGGTTTAAGAAGCGGACCAGAATCTGACTCTGAGTCCGAATCACAAGATACAGAGGAATCAGAATCTGACTCTGAGTCAGACCCAGAACTCAGCCCCGATCTCCTAACCAGTTCAGACCCCTTTTTATCTGAATAATCATCTTCTTTGGCCATCCTCGGTCCTTTAACTCTAGTATTACGGGACCTGCAGGTTGGAATGTATTGCCTAATTGGCGCGTCAATTCGTTTGGTTTTTGACTATTTCAGCTGGGCAATTCGCGGAGAAAATCGCTTAGAACAAAGAAAAATTAACGAAAATACATTAACAACAAAAAAAAAAATAATAGGAGAAAACTTGAAAATCTTCTCGGCCACAAAAAAAAAGAGTCAAAAAAAAAAGTTTTTCGACGCGTAATTTGTTTACTAAATAAGCACTTCAGCTTTAGATTTTGAAAAGTCTGCTTCGTTTTTTCTAGTCTCCGTAAAACCCCAAATATAAGAAAAAAAGGGTAAATAAAAAAAAAAACCAGCTACCTTCTTCTTCTTCTTCTTCTATTCATATACATCATGTCTTTTGACGTACCGTTCCTTGTGCCCTTATGGCCATTATTTGACCAGGCTGTGGCAAGTGCTACTGGAGGAAGATTCATTCCATCTCAATTTGATTTCACTGCCGGCACGCTTCCATTTTCCACATTTCCACCAGTCGCTGCCGCCATCACCACTTACTACATCGTTATCTTTGGTGGTGACTTCATTTTCAAGAAGTTCAAGATCAAACCTTTTGTATTGAACGGCTTGTTCCAGGTACATAACGTGGCTTTGACGACTCTTTCATTCACCTTGTTAATTTTGATGGTTGAACAGTTAATTCCTATGATTTACCATCACGGACTCTTTTACGCCATCTGCTCCCCAGATGCATGGACTCAACCTTTGGTCTGCTTGTACTACTTGAACTATTTGACCAAGTTTTTGGAATTCATCGACACGCTCTTTTTGGTCGTCAAGCAAAAGAAATTGACTCTTTTGCATACTTATCACCATGGTGCCACCGCTCTCTTGTGTTACACCCAATTGATTGGCTTGACTCCTATTTCTTGGGTCCCTATTACCTTGAACTTGTGGGTTCATGTCATTATGTACTTTTACTACTTCCTCGCTGCTAGAGGTATCAGAGTTTGGTGGAAGGAATGGGTCACCAGATTCCAAATCATCCAGTTTGTTCTTGACTTGGGTTTTGTCTACTTTGCAACTTACCAGAAGATCATCTACACCCACTTCCCTCAATTGCTCGGAGTCTTGCCAACCTGTGGTGATTGTGCTGGTACCATGTTGGCTGCTTACTCTGGATGTGCGATTTTGTCCTCTTACTTGGTCTTGTTCATTGCTTTTTACATCGATGTTTACAGAAGAAAGTCTTCCAAAAAGTCCAAGATCGTCAAGGCTGTTCACGGTGGTGTTGCTGCTCAAGTGAACGAGTACGTTTACGTTTCTGGCAGAAAGGATACTCCAACTCCAGTCCCTGAAGAACAAGAAATCCGTTCTAGAAAGGCTTAAACAACCACAAAAAGACTATTTTCACAAAACATGTCCATATTTATATAATCACCCCATGAACTATTACTTATAATCTAGAGTACTATTATCACTAATGTAAATACTTTGTTACTTCTTCGTAGGTTGGAATACTTTCGGCAGCGCCAGGTTTCTGAATGACTAAGCTACTGGCTAAGGTAGCAAACGTGATAGCGGCGTCCAAGTTGTCTCCAACCGCAAGCCTCAGTACAACACCACCAAAAAACGTATCTCCTGCTCCAGTAGTATCGACAATCTTATCGACTTTACATGACGGATAGTGTGCTGGTGCTTGTAGGTCTTTCCAATCGAAAACGGAACCTGAACCACCCATGGTGATAATGACGGTTTTTATATGGTTTTGGTTGATCAAACCCTTCAACTTAGATGCCAAGTGACTGAAACCTTGGACTTTATCGGTGGAAATTTCAGTCTTGAACCGTTGTAACTCGTCACTAGGTAAAACATGCGATGCTACATCCAATGCTTCACCTTCATTGACAATCAATAAATCAATCTTACCCAAATTTTCCGGAGTAATCCATTCTGGCTTAAATGGAGAAGGATTATAAGCAATTGCGATTTGTGGACGGTTTGCCTTTAACCATGTGATAGTTTTAATCGTATCAGGATATTCGTTCTGCAAAATAACAAAACCACCTTGATTCTTATCAGGAAAATAACTTTCATATTCTTTGTCAGATGGTTTCAATTGACCATTGGCTCCTGGAGTGATCAAGATTCTGTTTTCACCCGAAGTCTCGACCAAAATCACCGCAACACCAGAAGAAACACCATCCAATGTTTTGATATGGGTAGTATCAACCTTAGCATCTATCAAACTCTGTTTGAGATCTTTACCAAAAGAATCATTACCTACATTTCCAATCATTCTCACTCTGACATCACCATCTGGTGCATTTAACCGGGCACATGCCAACGTCTCATTGAGTCCCTTGCCTCCAAGATGATTTTCAAATGAATTTGCTTCATATGTCTCGCCTCCAACAGGAACTTTATCCGTGAAAGTTACCAAGTCGTAATTTAACGATCCAATAATCGTAATATCTGTCATTGTTTGCTCGACAAAAGAATTGGAACTCCAAAAGTAATTTTCGTAATTTTCGTCGGCATTTCTCGAAAGTCTGGGGTAAAAAAAAAAATGCTCAAGAAAATGTCTTCAAAAAACGTCTTCAAAAAATGGTATACGCAACTTACATCGATCGGCCTAAAGTTTACTTAATTGTATTTAAAATTACAACAAGAACAATTTTATAGAAGTCTATGGCAATTTACCTTCTCTCTTCAATCTCATCTTTTCAGCAAATGTCATTGCCTTCTTTGGAGCTGGAGCAGGAGCAGCAGCAGGAACTGGAACCGGAGCAGCAGCAGCAGAAGCTTGTGCTTCAAGCTCTTGTCTCTTCTTCAAGAGAGCAGCATCTTTTTCCTTTTGAAGACGCAAGTCTTCTCTCCACTTAGCCAATTCAGCTTCCTTGGCCTTCTTAGCAGCCTCTTCTCTGGCAATAGCACGTTCCCTTTCGCGTCTAACTCTCAATTCTTGAATACGTTGTTGCTTGACTTGTTCAATACGTTCAGCCTTAGCCTGTTCGTACTCGGCTTGTGCTTCAGCCTTCAAACTGGCCAACTTAGCGGCGTTCTTTTCATCAAGAACAGCCTTGAACGAAGTGTAGTCTGGAATGATACGAACAAGACGTTCCTTCAAAGCCAAATTGTCTTCAAACTCCTTCTTGGCCTTAGCAATCTTGGATGCCTTGATGACTTCATAGTTCTTGACTTCTTCTTCCTTTTGCTTTTCAGCATCCTTGTCCAAGTACTGCAACTCAAACTTTCTGAATGCTCTTTCAAGGTGATCAACCTTCTTGGCTTGAGCCTTCAACTTGTCATCCAACTCCTTCTTGTCCTTACTCAATTGGTCGATTTGCATTTGCTTCAACTTGTCAGTGTCTAACTCAGCCAAGTTGTCCATATCAATCTTAATAATACCCTTGGCATTAATATCTTCAACAATCTTTCTTCTTTCGTTCAACTTAATAGCTTCTCTTTCTCTTTCAAGCTTTTCAGCAGCTCTTCTTTCTTGTTCAGCGGCCAATCTTTCTTGTTCAGCCTTCTGGTCAGCGACAAACTTGGCTTGTCTAATTCTAGCAGCTTCTTCTTCTTGTTCACGCTTAAGCTTTTCGGCAATCTTCTTACGTTCTTCAATGATCTGAACACGGTCGGCAAGTTCTTGTTGTTCTCTGATGATTTCGGAAACAGCCTTTTGCAAAGCAATGTCACGGCTTTCTTGAGCACGAGATTCAGAGGCTGGGTCAATGGCCTTGACGGATTCTGACAAGGTTTGAGCCAACTTTGAAATCTGAGTTCTAACCAATTCAGCTGGAGAAATTTGCAACTTGTCAGCAAAAGAATCATCGAGGGATTCTTCAAATGGACTGGACTTGAACACAACAACTTCAGCTTCGTGGTCAATAGTCAAGGCTAAGTGACCATCCTTGACAGCATTGACGATCAAGTCTTCAACTTCCAATTCAGTCAAACTGTTTTGGATGCCCGAGAAGACACCTAAGGAGACCAAGAAATCCAACTTGACAGTTTCGTAAACTTGAGAAACTTGTTGGAAAATTCTGATCAAGATAACTTCAGTCAAGGTTGGAATGTAGTGCTTGTAGTCCTTGTCAGCTTCGATGGCCTTGAAGACTTCAATAACCTTGTCCTTGATGGTCAATGGGTGAAATTCACCTTCTTCAAGAACTTGGAATAATTCTTTGATGGCAGGGTCAACGTAGTGCAAAATGGACTTGTTGATGATCGACTTAATCAAGAAGTTCTTGGTTGGAACGTTGGTCAAGTTCAACAAGGAAGACAACTTGGAGTTCTTGGTCTTGTGTTCGTCAACAAGAGTTTCGTTAGCATTCAAAGCCTTTTGTGGAATGGCCAAGGTGGACAAAACCAAGACGGAAGCGTAATGACCCAATTCTTCATCGGTAGCGTTTGGAGATTGAACATACAAGTTGAAGAACTTGTTCCAAGCAGCGGCGTGGAACAAAGCATTGTCAGAAACAGCAAAGATTCTGGCCAAGTTTTCGTAGTAGTTGGCCATCATGTTTGGCTTTGGTGCCTTCTTGGAGGCAGTGATCAAAGTATGGACATCGTCAACCGAACGGAAAGATTCTTGCCATAATTCCAACTTGACAGAGATATTTAACTGAGAGAAACGTTGTTCCAAGTAACGTTGGATGGTTTCGGTATCAGACAAGTCAATGGCGTTGGTGGTGCTCTTGGCTTGTGTAGTGACAGATTGCATGTGAGCTCTCAATAATTCACATAATCTTCTAAATTCGGCCTTTCTCTTGAAGTTCAAGCAGAACTTGAATGCTTGGTTGACAATAGCGGAGTATGTAACTTCCAACTTGGAGTTGTTTCTCAAGATATCCAAAACAGCTCTGAAGGCTTCCCACAAGAATCTTAACCATGGAGTAACCAATTCTCTTTCAGTACGGTCAGCAGAGTCGGTGTTGGAGACAGCAGACAATAAAATACTTTCTGGAGTTTGAGCAGCTTCCAAATCTTCATCTTCTTCGTCTTTATCGATTTGGATATCAGCCTTGGCTTGAGCTTCGTCCAACTTCTTTTCAGCCAAAGTCACAAACTTACGGACAATAACTTGAACTGATTCCAAACCGTGTTCAGATAACTGGACATTCTTTTTGTATTGATGTAAAGCATCCTTGGCCAACTTACCCTTTCTCAAGTCGACAGCCAACTCAATGAGCAATAAGGCAATTGGTTCCAAGTCTTCAACAGCCAAGTAACGGATTCTCTTGGAGGTGATCATTTCGTACAAGGTGTCCAAAGCAGCCTCACTTTGACCAACAGCGATCAAGTCTTGGGCACGCTTCAACACATTTTCCGGACGGAAGTTATGGTTCTTATGGTGTGGAGCCATTATTGTATGGTGATTAAGACGTGAATATCTTTTTCGTGAATAAATAAAACGAAAATTTTTTTTTTTTTAATTTTCATCGCAACTTCAGATCGAAATTCCTGTACTCAGCAACCGCCGGCGGGATGAAGAGAAATAGCTGCAAATAAAACATCAATTTTTCTATTAACTAATAATATACACAGGGAAAGTTTAGAATGGAGGAAACTTTTCTTCCATTTGAGGAACAGATTTGGCAAGGTTGTTTTTGTCAATCAAAATTAAGCTCAACTTAGGATCAATTCCGTATTCAGTAAAGACTCTTCTCGAGTCAGTATCTTGTCTCTGCTGTGAGTAATCGTATGTTCCCTTGTAACTAGCATTTTCCTCTAAAATTATATCTTCGTAATGGAAGTAATCGGTCTGTTCTTGAGGTTCTGCAATCTTTTTCTTCTTCTTTTTACCTTCATCTTCTTCAACATTAGCTGCAACCAACTTGTAGATCTTAGAGATGATCAAAAAGTAATCAAATTCGTAGCGTTCATGTGCATCCTCAGCCTTGGTCATTTCGTCCAATAACATCTTGTACATTGGTGGAACCACTTCCACTGGCATATTGATCATTCTTTCACTGATAATCAACCCAACTTTAAGTTGTTTCGAAGAGTCCTTGGTAGTCTTTTGATTGGTCAACAATTTTCTTAAAATGATATTAAATTCTGTCTGTTTACTCGTTTTCTCAAGAACATAGTCAACCAACTTCTTCATCGATGTCTTATCAAGATTATCATTCACGTTAACCACCGACAATAAGGCAAATGGATCACTCTCAATCCCATCCGTCTTGATGGTGGTACCAACGGCATTTTTGGTCAAGATCAAGTCAGCCAATCCCGAGATGTCAAAGAGATTCGAATCATCCCCAAATAATTGTGTAAGGAACGTCTTGGTGGCTAAGAAATCGACATCTGGGTTTAAGTCAAAGTAATCGAAATCGACATTGACGATTTCTTCTTCTTCATCTTCTGGATTCTGAGCATCTTCTTGTGGTTCAATTTCGTTCTCAGAATCAGTAGAGCTAACATCAATGTCAGAATCATGTTCTTCTTGTTCTTCAACCTTTCTCTTTCCCATGGTTTAACTAATATATTGGAGTTTTTATATGAGATAGTGATTTTTTTTGATTTTTGGAACGAGATGCCAAATCGCACTTTTGTGTCATCTATCAGGTACAATACTAAACAATCACAATGTCAATACTAACGGGGTACTCATCGTCTGAGGAAGAAGTGGATATTCCAGAGTTACCTAAATATAATATTGTTGTCAATACTGAAGTCAAAGAACCCGTAACAACTTTTCAAACTCCAAAACAGCAAGAAACCACTCAACTGTTTTACAATGCAGCGACCTTTGACCTACAAGCCAAACTTTCCAGGCGAAAGAAGCACTTTACGAAATCGGAGGCAAGAGAGTTAAGAAAAAAGAGACGGAAACATCAAACAGAGTATGTTGGTCCCTGGGCAAAATTTGACAATGAAGATCAACCAGTCGAAGAAGATCGAACAGAAAACAGCTCCAATGAAAAACAATCAGAGGATGAAGACGACGACCAAGATGAAATGAGACCTTCTTCGGAATATGTTGGAAAGGAAGAAGTGGATTATCTTGGAAGAACTTATATGCATATACCAAAGGAATTGAAACGAGAACCGGGTTCCTTAGACACGCACGTACCAAAATCAGTCGTGTATACGTTAGAAGGTCACTGCGGTGGTGTTAATAAACTAGAGCTTTTCCCACTATCAGGTCATTTACTTCTATCTGCTGGAAATGATGGGAAGATCAAGTTATGGGATATGCACAAAAACAGAAATCTTCTCCGGATATTTCATGGCCACCGTCTGCCAGTGAAGGATATTTGTTTCAATAAGAATGGTGACAAGTTTCTTAGTGGTGGATACGACAAGTCTATTCACTTGTGGAATACTGAGACGGGAGAGATTCTTGAAACGATTCATGCTTCAGCAATACCCAACGTACTTAGGTTCAATCCGTTAAATGAAAATGAATTTATTGTTGGATTAAGCAACAATGATATTGAACACTACGACATGAGTTCAGTTGACGGGCCAAAACTTATCCAAACATATACTCACCATTTGGATGCTATCAGTGTATTGCTCATTGTGGACAATGGAACTAGATTCATGTCAGCAGCTGACGACAAGTCCATTAGGTTTTGGGACTGGCAAGTAAACATTCCAGTAAAACTTATTTCGGACCCATCACAGCACTCAATTCATGCTGCTGGACTTTATCCAGGAGGCCAGTTCATTGCCCTTCAAAGTATGAATAATACCATACAAGTATTACAGGGTCACGGTAAGTACAAGACAATTAAAAACAAAAGGTTTTCTGGACATGATATCACTGGACATGGAAGTAATATTGATATTACGTCGGATGGAAAGATATTAATGAGCGGTGATTCGAATGGCCATGGCTTTTTCTGGGACTGGAAGTCTGGTAACCTCATAAAAAGACTTAAAGTCAGCAAAAAGGCTGTTACATGCATCGTTGCCCATCCCCAGGAAAGTAGTACCGTGTTAATCGGCGACTTATTGGGTAAGATATACGTGTGTATGTAATTGAAATGGCATATATTGATTAACTTTATCTTTACTCTATAATTCACATTATGTTACATTTCTCCTTAGTATATTCCTCTCTCTTTCTTCTTGATTTAAGATGGAACCTGTGCCGTTTCTTGTGCTCGCTGTCTTTCGAATGACCATTTTCAACATTGGGAGAACTTACAATGTTATTGTTCAAACTAGCAGACGAAACATTTTGAGAACGGGAAAGATAAGGACTGGAGCTTCCACTTAATAGGGTCTTGGTCTTCTTCCATGATGAAGTATTACCAGAATTTTGAGATAAGGAAGAAGACAACTTCTGTAAGGCGTTTTCGATTTCAAGGACATCAACCTCTTGGTTA
This sequence comes from Teunomyces tritomae, assembly GCA_030568455.1. NCBI lineage: Eukaryota > Fungi > Ascomycota > Pichiomycetes > Serinales > Debaryomycetaceae > Teunomyces > Teunomyces tritomae. The sequence goes on from JAJMFZ010000023.1 coordinate 42,171, forward strand.
GCTTTTTTCGGCGAATTTATGTTGATGCTGCTAATATTGGATTTTTCGCTCCATTGACTATTACGACGGAACTCGCTTGTGTTTGCTTCAACAGATCCTGTCTTTGAATCACTTGGCAATTCCTTAGAATAGTCATTGTTCTTGTCTGTAACATACCAATAATATTTGCAAGAAATGTCAACAAATTTACTGTCAGTTGGAGAAAGATTGGGTATTGGAATACTAAATGCACTGTTCTGTGAGTCAGAATCTCCCATAGGAACTGAATCTTCCTGGCGTTGTTGTCCAGATAAACTAGCTGATAAAATGGGCGACAATGCCTCATCATGCCAGTACTTCTCCTTCGAGCCTTGAGGAGGTATAACCGGTGTGGTTACTTCACTTTTTTCTCGATCTCCCTCATTAGCTACTAACCGGTAGAACAACATGTAGGGCCATTCTGAGTTAAATATGTCTTTGAATGACTTCTCTACTGCTCTTGATTTCTTCTTCATATCGTCGTATAAGATCCAAGTTGCATTGTATGCTTCATCATCTGTTTGATTGATTTTGGAAATATCCTTTCTGATCACCGAAACAAAGTGTCCCAGTGAAATCGTGGTCCCACGGTGACAAATAGCACTCTCGAGAATCAACTTGTAATCCCCTGCCATAGCAGTATCTTCGTCGTCAGCAATAAATTGAGGCAAATTGATCACTGGTGGGATAATAATTCGTTTCTTTGATCTAGTAGCTTTCGAATTAGATGCATCGAACGAATATCTCTTCAAACAGATTGGTAAAATCGGTCTTCTGTTAACAAATTCCTTGGGTGTATTGGCGAAACTCTGGACATTAGAAAGATCGACCTCACCGTTATCCTCAGTGTAGAATGGTAAAAGACGCAAAAACATCCATGCTGGTAGATTTACTTCCTTGGGTTTGTTGTTTCCATTGCTCTCGTCGGTCAACGACCAGAGCGATAGAGTAGATGATCTTGTTCTAACACGAACCGATGATCCCTTATAACTATCAGACCTAAGTCTCTGGGATAATGCAGGTCGAGAGTTGCGAAGAGAAACTGATTCCGCCATTGTTTCGATTGTATCTTGCAGAGTATCCTGTTTTCCGGTTTTTAGATCCCCCTGTGTGGTTTCAGATAGTTCATCTTCATGTTCATTGATGGGATCTCCAACATAAGAAATAGAACCTCCTGCTGGACCAAAACTGTCATGCCGCATGCTTTCCAAAGTTGCTCTCCGTTCCAACTCTCGCATTACACTAATGGAGTTGTTGAAATAGTGTTCTAAGCACTCTTCTAGTAACACACTATCTTCTTCGTCAGATCCAGCTGCAGCAACTTCAAGGTGGTCATGCTTGGTTTTATCGACTGGTTCATGGGTTTCACTGTCTTCGGGGATAGAGACAAAAAGAATTCTTTCCTTGGAAATCTTTTGATCATCCTCTTTGTTGAACTTCCCGCCATGTTTGATTTCAACTTTGAAAGTGAGTAAAGGCATAGACAATACCAGAGTCAAGAATTCAAATAAGGCTGCAGAATCCTGTTGTTTGTGCGACATGGCTTCCTCGAACCCCAATTTCATTAGAAGCTCACATATACGCATTGTTAAGTCTGTGGTGATCAAGTTACCAGATCTGAGTAAACTTACGTAAAGCCTCAACAATGCAGCAAGTTGGTCAACGTATTTGTTTGGATGGTTATTACTGATGAAGAGAATAGGCTCGAAACTTTCCAAATTAGCAAACATTGAAAAGAGCAAGGCATCAAGATAGCACATGACATTCTCCCAGTTTTCTGCTCCTTGGTATTGGATACGGTTTCCTGCTTTGTCTACTGGAGAATTTGTTAGAAAGTAGCCGGCGGAGCTGAGTTGGAAGTAACGGATCAAATGATAAGTCTTGATGATATCACCGTGGGTGAATGGCGACTTTAGTAAGGCTATAATCTGATTTGTGGAGGGGGCTGGAAGTTTCAATTGCTCGAAGAACTTGTGAATTGTCTGGACGGCGCTCGAGGAGGATGAGTATTTCTTTGATGTTGTTATGGTTGTGGCGGTGTCAGCGGCTTCGCCTTTCAGACGATAACTATCGACGTACCAGTGCCAAAATGGTTCATCAAAAGGAGTATCTCCATCCTCAACCCTTGTTTTAAACTTAAGAAACATCCACTGGTGTAAGTTCTTCGGTTTCTTTTGATGAAATAGAATCTATTAAGGTTAGACTAAATGAGGTACGATTGGAGATAAGTATTCTTTTTTCTCGTTAATATTATTTTTTTTTTTTTGGTTTCGCGGGTATAATTTAAATTACGAAATTCTGTTCTACTAATATTTACCCCAAAAAAACAAAAGACCATACCACACCACAACAAACAAACAAAAAAGGAAAATTTAGTCTTACGCCTCAAGCTCCCGTGATGTTCAACTCGCGCATCTTTGCTAACACATCGTCGATTCGTTTATCAATCTTGCCGCTGACGTAATCTTCTCTTGTATGCGCATCTAATTTGTTCAGTAACTGATCTAATACCTCGAAATTGGTGTTAAAGTATTGCAACTGTACCTTAACAAATGCTTCAAATGATGGTCCCAAAAATGCACTCCGCAAATTCATAAATTTGGGCAAATCTTTCTTGAGTTGTTCATTGATGGCATCAAACTCTTCTTGGTGTTCAACCAACTGCAATTGATGCTCCTGTAAATTTGTCTCGTAGTTTGGATCGTTTGTGTTGGGCTTCTCTATCATCTTCTTTACTTTACTCTTCATAGCATCATAATCCAATTGCTTGTTTAACCTCTTCTTAATAGCAGCATTGATCTCTACATAATAAGAATTGAACCGTCCAAGTGGATTCAATACCGTTTGATTATATGGATGTTCCAACTCCGTGGTGGCCTTTTCAAACTGTTTCATATCCTTGAAATACTCCTGGGCCAAATTCCGTGGCTTGTCACCTTCCTGCCGTATTCCATAGAAAGACAGAATCGATTCACTGACATTCACTTGAGAAGTTGTCACTATTCTGAGTGACTCTAAATACAGCCGTAACTCGCCATGCAATTTATGTGAGGCCTTCTCCATGGCCCTAAACCTCTTTTCCTCAAACTCATACTCTTTATCCACTGATTGGTCAATCTGGCCAGTTTTGAGCAACACTTGTGTTCCTGCTCTATTGATAGCTTTCTTTAGTCCCGTCCACGACATCACTGTTGATGTTATATTTAACGTTTATTGTTATGAAGTCAGTATTCTATTTGTGGTTCCGACCCAACCGTTACGCGGAGTTGGCGCGCTTACTGGTAAAAAAAAAATGGCCTGACTATTGCGGTTCTGGTGTCAGTCCACGAGTGCCCTTGTCTTTTCTTTTTTGCCCACCAAGAGTCACGGAGATTTTTTTGTTGTTGTTAGAGATCCGTTTTATGTATGAATCAAAGTTATGGGTCAATTAGGTTTTGAACAAATGTAAATGTAAAAGTCTCAGACATTCATGAAGTCATGATGCATCCAAGGGGTTTCATAAATGTAAACTGGGGCTTTTTTTTTTTCTTTTCTTGTTATATTAAGGAGGAATTGAATCAGAGGGAAAAAAAACATAATGGCTATCACATGGCATGGCACTAGTCCCCCCAATTCGTGATTAGAAGTGATTATGAACTAGTGTAATTAGTACATGTACTTTGGCGTAATCATTAGTATTTTTGTTTTAAAATATTTTTGGGGCTCTTATGACGTAAAAAAATGGTAATTTGGTCTAATTCGAGTCATTGGGATCCGATTTACATTACAACGAAAGTCTACTACAATTTTAGAACCGACACCAATTTCGCTAATGGTAGTAATGCACAAGTATTCCAAATGTGGTAAGAACCCCACAGAGGTAACACAGAGAGTGTGAGAGAACCTGAGAGAAAAAAAAAATTTGGTATAGAACCAGAGAGAATGTTGTCGACCCCGGATTTGGTTGGTCCACGCCCATGGAGGGGCCCAGGGCTGACTGTTTCCGTCCCCTCCCTTCCTCCTCCACCCCAGCGCACTTGTGCTACACACATTTTTAGATCCATTGATGGGTGTGTGACCTTTTGGGTATTAATTTTTTTTTCTTCTTTCTCTCTGACGTCAAACACTTTATCTTAGTATATTGAGAGAGTATAAAAAAAAAAGACTGGTGAAGTCAACTGGGAGCAATTAAGCGGAAAGTAACTCAGTTGCTAAAATCAGACAATCGCAACACTTTTGTTAAGTGCGATAAATAATCTCGCAGCATGTAGGAAATTTTTCGTATCGCAAACCCAGTGCCATCAATTGTTTTCGGTATATATAATTTATATTTTTCCTTCAAAACAATAAGTCTTTCTTGAAACCGTCCTTGTTCGAGAAAGGGGGACGATCTGGATTACTGGTTTATTTACTTTCATTTCAATTTTTTTTTCTATTTACCTTTCAACTCAACTCCCCAAAGAAATGGGTAACAGTACATCCACTACAAGCACAAGAAGATCGACGGCTGGCCGTCACGCAGAGACCTCAATCAACCTGCGGGCATCTGAAGCCAGCCGAAGAAGAACAGGATCCTTAGATGAAGAATTCAGTGATTTAATCTTGCATCAAGTAAAACCCCAGGATAAACTGCCAGCTACTACCAGCACATCCGCCACTACTACCACAGCAAGTAGTCTGCGGAACCCCCTGACCTCAACCGACTATGGTGTGCAATACAATCAATTTTCGAATGATTTGATTGAAGATGAATTCAATGAATTGAATGATGGTTTGATTGAAACAGATGTAACTGCAGTCTCGAGAAATATCTTACCCAACAACGAGGATATGATCAGTAACAGTGAACCCTTCGAGGAAGTACCCGATTCAATGGATATCGATCAGATTGGCAGACCAGAAACTCCAACTCCTGACATTAATAACGTTGATTTCACGAAAATCAGCGATTCCCAGAAGAAACGAGATGTAAAGGTTGGCAATTCCTATAGCAATATTCAGCATCACAATAAGAGATCGAAACATAATAATCATGACGATTCGAAACTCATTCCTGTTGAAATCAAGTGGGTTAATACCACCAAGGAAAGCATCAACAAGATCTCCATCATTGGCTCGTTTTCCAACTGGAGGGATACAATCAAGCTTGTTCCATCAGAATTCCATGAAAACGAGTATGTGACAACCATTAATTTACATCTCGGAGTTCACAAGTTACTATACATTATCAACAATGAGTATCGTGTAAGTGAACAATTGCCCACGGCAACAGATCAGGAAGGGATCTTTTTCAATTGGTTTGAGGTGATTGACGAATCGCATCTCTTTAACCATTTTAACAACCAGCCAAATCATCAAGATGCTTCAACTCTGTACGATGCAAACATTATTGCACCCGAGGGAGCTCCTTATTATCAACAAGAACAACTCAACAATAGCACTTCTTCATCTTTGTTACCAGCTAAAGTGTCTGCCGGCAAGAATGAAGTCAACATGATCAACCGCAAGTCTAACAGCTTCTTAACGAAAATCACCAAGGAATGGACCGATTTTGAACATGTGGAATACCTGAATGAAGACTCTCAGCTGAAAAAGGACTTGGAAGAATTGCAGCAACAACAACAACTTTCAGAGAACTACCCATACAAGAACACCGAATCTAACACAAACTCGTGGTCAAACAGATACGTGCCATATGGCTCAGCTTCAACATCATCCTCTTTTCAACGTGCTATCAGACCTGAAAATGATATTGAGTATTCCAGTGATATTCCAGAAATGTTTGTCGACTATAACTACTTCAAGGATAAGAGTCCTAATTACGAGTTGCCTGAACCTCCCCAATTACCAGCACATTTAAATAATGTGTTGCTCAATAAGATCTCCAACGTAACAACTTCCAACTCTCAGTTGACAACCATCCCTCAGCTACCCTCATCATATCATCACCCAAGCAGCAGTGAACCTTACAGAACTTCTGAGCCAAGTAGTACTTCATCGAGTTACAAAAGACCTCCCTTAAGAAGAGCTGACAGTTCTTACTATGCTAGTAACAAGGAACCACATCACTTGACAATACCGAATCACGTCATTCTCAATCATTTAATGACAACTTCTATTAGAAATGATGTCTTGACTGTTGCATGTATAACAAGATACTCGGGTAAATTTGTGACTCAGATCATGCATTCGCCAGCTGACACTTGATGGCTTCTGTTTATAGTATAGTTACTAGATTATGGCTTGTTGTAAATATGTAGTAGTATCAAATATATATTCCTGTTTAGCCTTTCTCAAATCCTAGCAGTATTTGTTGATTAGCGCCGTCTTCTTCTTTCGTTTCTCAACCGAGATTGTTGTAAGATATAAGATCCCCTCTTAATTATTATTTCTAGCTTCTGGGAATCAATCTCAGGATAAAAGACTGAAGTTATCTCAATTAAGTCATTCAAACTGTTAGTTCGATATTCATGGTCGGTGTCTCGCCTCCATGTTTGGTAACCTAAATCAAATTTGCAGTAATGTTTAAACATTTCTAAGATATTGAACTCAACTTCCCTTGTCATATTCACATGATAATCATCCAAGCAAAGTATTTTTGAAAGCTCAAATATGTTCAATCTAGAATAGTACCGACTTTGCTGTTGTTCTGAATTGCTAAGTGCAATGTTTGTTGTCAAGGTTGGACGTACAAATTTAACTCTAGATTGAAAGCAATCTGGACCAAGTTGATATTCAGGCTTCTGTTTAAGTTTTTCTATCGAAGGGTATCTTGAGTCTTTTAATTTATAAAACTCCGGTGAAAATGGCTCTGGTAGTTCACCTTTGACATCTCTTTTTATTAAGTTGCTACGCAGCTTTGATGGTGGTACCGTAGTTGATGTCTTTTGTTTTGTAGTAAGCTCTTCAACATATTCGTGATTATCTTCTTTATTGTGACTGTCGATTGTGGATTTAGATTCGGAAGTGTTACTGTAGTTGCTGTCTGTATGGTCAGTGCAGCATAAATTTGGATGCAAAAAATGAGAAATATCTTCAACAACTACATCTCCATCGGTCTCTTCGAACAAATTGTCCGTAGATGTAGAAATAAGAGCAATCTCGTCCGTTATTGGAAATAATGGGGCGGGGGGAATGCTTTCTGGTGTTAAAGGGAGTTGTTGTTTAAAGAGTAACATTGGATCAACTGCCGCGTCAAAAAGATCAGAATCAAAAGATGTCCCAGATGCTGGATACGATTGCAAGTCCTTCGGAGTGTATGGTATTTTCAGGTATATTAAACTAGGATACTCAAAAATATCATCGTGTGAGAGAAAACTACCTGCGTTTGTCGTGGTTTCACCGTTACCTGAAGCAGGAGTAAGTGGTTTGAAAGTTGATGGTCCGTAAAAAGCGTCCTGGTCCATTTCGTAGGAGCGATAAGAAAAAAAATGATTTGTATTGTGATGAATTAGTATCAATTACAGAGAGATAATTAGTATTTATAGGCTACATGGGGTGCAAAATCCACAGGGATGCTGTATGATATTTTGAAGGGGTCTATAATATTAAGCGAGTCTAAAAAATATCGCTAATCTGCTCAAATTCGTTCGCTAAATCTCGTTTATAATCAGACCTGAAAATACGAACAAATCGGGTGATTATGAATGTATATGACAATACGTGATACCTCAATGGAACTGCTTTATCTTAGTTATTGGTATAACTTGTCGGTTTGAAGGCCTGAATGATCTTAGGCTTCTATCTTGTCGCAGTTCCCAAACAGGTAGTCTTGCCACCTACTATTTTTTATGTCGAAAAAGTGTCTGATAATAATCTAAAATCCCACCCACACACACTCACACTCACATACATACCACACACACGCACAAACGCACACACATACGCATAAAGGACCAAATTCGGTAAAACAATTGTATATTAAGATAACTAAGCGTTTTGTGCTTCCACTATATTCTCTACCACGCCTTCTGGGCTACTCTTCAAATACTTACTGTTCATCAATACTTGGATCAACTTCTTGACACCAATATTGAGGTCATAATTCTGTAACAGTTCCATAATGTAGTGTTTTTCCTTACTACCACTCATGTAACCAAGCTTGGTCAAGATCTTACCGATTTCTTCAGCATGCTTGATCGAAGGAACAGCAACGGTGTTGGTGAAGGAGTCAATCAAGTTCATGTGCTTCAATACTGAGTACTGCGAAGTTGTACCCAAAATCAACAATCTTCTGCCCTTAGGTGGTTTCTTCGTCAAGTAAACCATCAACAATTGCAAGATATCGTTAGAGAATCTAGGACCAATTGGGACATAGTTGATCAAGGTTTCAATCTTATCGATCACAAGAATGTTTAAAGGAGACTTGTAAACGTCACGGAAAACATTGTCAATATGTTGAATCTTGGCTACTTCACTCATACCAACCAAACTTTCCGCAGATAACAATTTGATAAAGGGGAAGTCTGAGTTCAAAGCCAAAGTTGTCGCAATCGCGGTCTTTCCGACACCGGCAGGTCCATGTAATAATACACTGATCAAAGTATCGGTTTCACTATCTCTGACCTCATCAATAAACGATTGACCTCTGTCAAAGATATTCTTGATCGATTCGTTGTATTGAATGATACCGTAGGGTGCAGCGGAGTTCAAGTCTTCTTCGTCAGTACCAAAGGCAGGCTTGACTTCGTTCATTGCCAACAAGAAATCGTTACGGGTGATCTTCATTGAGTTAATAGAGGAAACATCAATCTGAGCAATGGCACCACTCTTGGTATGTCTGCTAATAGCAAACGACTTGGCTGAGTTACACAACCCTTCCAATTCAGCACCAGTGTAGTTCTTGGTCAAAGCAGCCAATTCTTCAAGACTGACATCAGATGTCAATAATTTATTCTCTCTCAACTTGGCAGTATGAATCAGCAAAATATCCTTTCTACCCTTTTCATCAGGTAAAGCAATTTCGATTTGGATTTCAAATCTACCAGGTCTCAACAAGGCATTATCAATCAAATCAAGTCTATTAGTCATACCAATAATCAAAATGTTGTTCAATTGGTCAACACCATCCATCTTGGATAATAACTGATTAACAACATTGTCTCCGACACCAGTTCCATCAGATTTTCCTGAACCTCTTTGCTTAAATACCGAATCCAATTCATCAAAGATGATAACATGAAGGTCTGAATCATCTCCCTTTTGTTTATATTCTTGTTCTGCTTCCTTGAAGAGGTTACGGATATTCTCTTCGGAAGCACCAACATATTTACTCAACATTTCAGGACCATTGACAATCTTAGGTTCTCTACCGTTCAACATCTTACTCAACTTACGAGCAATCAAAGTCTTACCTGTACCAGGAGGACCAAATAATAACAAACCTTTACAATGCTTGTAGTCCAACTTTTCAGCCATTTCAGGAGGTAAAATTCTACTGTTGAATGCTCTTCTGAATATATCTTTAAACTCCTCATCCAAACCACCAATTCCCAAGTCTTCCAACTTGAAATCAGGGTTGATAATTTGTTTTCTGGCTCTTGGTCTACCAGCAGCACCACCGCCTAATCTCTTGCCACTTAAAGAAGATGGCTTCACCAAGTTCAAATTAGACTTTTCAAATGGATAAAAGATAACTTCGGTCTGTCTGATCAAAATTCCCTTGGTACTGATATCACTTGAGTCTTTGATTGATGGCAAGTGTTCTGGGTTATTGATATCAACAATCTGAACGTTGTTGATCAATAAAAGGTAGTAATCGCCTTTGAATTCAAACACTAATGGCTCAGTGGGTTGTAAGACCTGATTGGCATATGTTTTTAAAAAGATTTCAACCAATTCCTCATGGTTAATTGGCTTATTGTGAGCCTTCTGTTTGCTCTTAAAGTCAATGATGATTTCAACGGCACCGAGATATTGTTGTTTCTGTTTATTCTCAAAGATATTGTAAGGTTCAATCGTCACCTTTGAATAATTTGACCATTTACCCCAACCTCTGATATGACCGGCCATACCGACGACCCCTGGTGGGATGGTTGGATCCTTTTCAATCCCGTAGACAAAGTCTCTGTCAACCGCAACAGGCAGGCCATTGGCAACATCCGCAAAATCATCCGGATTAACAGCAAGTAAGTTGGCCAAAGCTATTCTATTTGAGGGGCAATTCTGCACTTCTAAATGTCTCTTTGCTGAGGGAGTCTCATGGCTTGGTCTTTGAGGTGTTGGAGGTGGATTTGGTCTGCTGTGTGAGATTGAGTGACCTCCAGGACTCGTGGGATGGTTGGAAACTTTATGAAATCCAAACTTCTCCATGGTTTTAATCAATTTACTTTCAAATTATAGATGAACAATCAAAAGAAAAATAGGTTTGATTTACTATTTACAGAACAGTTACGTTTCTCAGTTTTTCGTTGTGTAAATTTACTTGCTGCGTTTTGCGGAGGACAAGTAATTCTCAACTGCCATTTAAGAAATATATTCATATATTTTATCTACCACAACAAGAATCTGGTTTAGTGGTGTAGCGGCTATCACGTTTCGTTTACAGGTGTTCATCACAGTAAGTTCCGAAAAGGCCCCGAGTTCGATCCTCGGCTAGATCATTCTTCTTTTTTTTCAATTCTCTTTTAGGAAATGAGTGTTGCAGCTTTTGTGGAATTGCGAAAAAAAGAGACAACGTTTCCTTTTTTTTTTCAGAGATTTTGCAGTTTTAATAATATTTTTTATCCTTCAGACACCGCATTCTTGATTTGAGAGGTGAAAAGACGCAAATCATTCCTGATCAGGTAATGCATTGCCTCTTGCTGATCGAATCACAGGCTTTACATGAAGCGTTGCAAGTCCAGAAACATAACATAAATAATAGAAATCAAATTACAATCGTATATTGATACACATGATTCTTGTTTGGTATATATAATTTACTTTCTTGTTATAAAGAGGGGCAAAGAACCATGATTGGTGTGGAGATTTATAAATTTTCTCTTTTTTTTTTTAATTCAACATATTGCAAAACGACAAGTAGTTAAACATGAATAAAAATAGTTAAAATGCAAATAAAACAAAGGAAATAAAAAGGAAATAAATTGGTTCTGAACTAGATGGCTCTAGGCATAAACTGAGATAAATCATTACAATTAGAACCCCATGTTGAGTGGATCAATTGAAAGGAAGAACGGAATGTTAGTTAATATAGCACAGGTAATATGAGGACATAAGGAGGGGGGACATGGACATAAATAAATGTTATGCAGTTGGTTCAATTGTTAGTGCAATTATCGTCTTAAGTTCCTTTCGCCATTCCATTTATCTCAATTTGAGTAAAAGTTGGGGCCATTTCCACTACCAACGAAATAGGTCTCCTTAGGAGGACCTGAAAACTGGCCAATCGACGAAATAGATGACGCCGACCGAACATGTCCTTTCGGATTCATGGAGCCAGTATTGGAGAATAACTGCAGTTGGTTGAAGTGTGGTGGCAATTGCTGGCCTTGAAGGTTTGGTGGCCGAATTCCTGGCAATTGGTGTGGACCTGGAGTATAACCCTTACTAAACCCATTTTGAGAAGATGTAGTGTAGTGGCTTACGGACTGCGGTTGCGTCAATTGAGTGATGGATGAAATACTAGAATTGTGTTTGTGAGGAATTTCCATGTTCGAGAAGACCAATGGTTGCTGAAGTTGCATTTGTGAAGCAAACTCTGAAGAGCGCTCTTGTATAGGAAAGCCATCATTCCCCTTGTTGAAGATGTTTGGGTTAGAATTGGTAGTCCCTGGAGCAAATCCACCATCCATAAATGGAGAAGCACCGCCAGCATGTGGAGCCATCGAGTAATCATTGGCCATGAACTCTTTGGAGTAGTATGAACCACCGTTTACTGCTTGACTAGGATATTGGCCTAAAGAATGCATGCTAGCTCCTGCATTCATTTGAACATTCGTGGAATCGTGTAGTTGATTACCAAAGGCATTGTTGTTGAAAGTACTATTGTAGTAAGCACCTGGCAACGAACTGTTTCTTGAACCTTGGTGAAGAGAAGGATTAACCTTGAAATCGTTGGTTGAAGAAGAAGCGCTCGACGAAACACTCAAAGAACGGTAATTGTGGTTAAACCCATTCAAGTGAGCGGGCGGATTAGTGTAGTTATCTTTAACAATAAATTCACCGTTGGCATTCATGTTTTGTTGCAAACCTTGATTGTGCAAACTGTGAGGAGCTGGTTGGTAGGAAGAAACGGAAGCTCCGTTGTAAAAGCCTTCATCTTTTCTGGACTTCTGGTTTGCGACTCCAGAAGTAGAAAACGTACCGTTGTTAAGAATTATATTGATCTTGGATTGAATCCGCTTTCCAAAGCTTGAAACAATTTTGCAATTCTGAAACCAGGTTTTAATGATTGTAATTTGAAGACTTTCATTAGTTGGAGTATAGTTCTTGGGCAAAACAAGATTCAACTTTTCAACAGAAAACATGCAGTTTGAACCGTCAGATGGGCTTGCGTAATAGTTTACTTGTGGATGTATCAAGATATCAATCAACGTTTGAATCACGTAGTTCCCGTACGGGTCGTTGATCAACTTGTTCAAATCCGAAGTCAAGACGTTGTAGATTAACTCAAACTTCAAATTGGAAAAGTTATAATCGGTGACTTCGTTGTTGTAGGAATTCTTCAAAAACTTTTCAATAACATTAGAAGAGAATTTCAATTTGCACAAGTTGTTGATGCCAAATTTCAAAAAGTTGTGAAAAATCTTGTAGTTGATTTCCCACGAGTTGATCGATATCAAGTACTGTAATACATAGTTTCCAAATTGGTCATTGATCAATACTTGAAAGATCTTGAAATTAAGAATTGCGTTCGAAAATTCCTGAAGTTGGGTAGAAGTTACGTGGTTCAAACACTTCTGTAAAACACAACAACCGTGCTTGTGAGTTGCAACAATAATCAAATCATCAATTATGGAGTCGTAAATGAACTGGCAATCCTTTGGAGTGTACTTGTTTAAGATCTTTTGAATGACATGATTACCATTTAAGTCTTTAATGAGTTCAATAATATATGGCTTCAAGCCTTTGGTGAGAAGATTCAACTGGTACTGGCTGTTCAAGTTATCAACAATCTTTTGAAGAGCTCTGGTACCATGCTGGTTAATGGAGATTTGAAAAAGGTTGTATTGTAAGATTTCCAAAATCAAGTTCAAGTTGGATTCATTGCAGTAGTTGATAAGTTTCTGAATCAAGTAGTTACCAAAAGGATCAATGATCAATTCGTAAAGATTTGGATAGATTTCTTGAAAAATAATTTCAAAATTGGACAATCTGACTTGGTAGTTGGAGATCGAGTTTTCATCAATTCTCTTTTGGAGGAATCTGCAACCGTACTGATCTTTGGACAATCTTAAGATTTCTTCCTTAAGTTGTCCCAAGGGAACCTTGCTGATCAGTGAAAGATAGTCTTTATCGATTTTAGAGCCAGATAATTTTGAATTTGGGGTAGACGAAGTCTTGGGGGCAGAACCTGGGTTAGATGATGTAATGGACGCACAGGATGTATGGACGTCTTTATTTTCTTTATCGGAGTCAACAGACGAATGCCGAGAGTGGGGAATGTTGATCTTTGAGGCGGTAAAAGCGGTAGGCTTGTAGATGGGGGCCGGATCAGAAGGAACAAGAGCCGCGGCTGATCTGTGGCCCATTGAGATGTTATCGATATTGAAGTTTGGGAGGTTTAAGTTGTTAGTTAACTTGCTGTTGGAGTCCCATAGGCCAGGTTTGTGGTAGGTTGACTTAGCGGTGGTTGGCGCAGTTGAAACGGACGAAGAGTTTGAAACGTTGGGCGGGGTGGTTGGTTCAATGAGAGAGGATATGGAGTTGATGGAGAGGGTGTGGTTGTGTGACATGATGGTATGGAGTTTGGTTAGGTTAGGTGGACGTGGGTGGCGGGTATTTGGGAAATTTTTGGGGTGGAAGGGAAATATCCGGTGTAAGGACACACGTATACGCTATAGTATAAGTATAATATAGGTATAAGAATATATATATATAAGTATTGTGTGAATGACAATATATATATATATATAGTTGATATAGGTATAGAATATTTATACGATAGGATATAAGAGTGGAGAAAGAAATAACTTGGTAGAAGAAAATCGAGGATATATATACAAGACCACGGAGCCACTTTTGGTTGGTATAGTTTTTGGTGGTTATATGATAAACGATTAATCCTGATTAGAGGTTTACATTTTGTGTAATAACCAACAATACTAAATAAAAATTATTGCCGGGTTGGCGCAATTCATCCGCACCAGATGAGGCCTTTTTTAGATGGCTAAATCTGTAACACAGGAAAGAGAAATAGGATGAAACACACAGGGTTAACGACCAGCATCTCTTTTTTTGTTGAAGTCCTAAAAATCTCTGATTGTTATACTGCTTGCCTCCTATGATAGTAAACAGAACCTTACTCGTGGTTTCAGACCTAATTAAATGTTCCAGTTGGTTCCATAGGATGGTGATTCGCCCTGCAGGTCGGTCGTCTCCTTATTTTAAACTGCAAATTGTTCAGAATTCAAGAAATTATTTCTTTTTCAACCCTCTCTTAATTGGCAGCCAATGCGTCGTCAGGCTTTTTTTTTCCTACATGTTAGTACCCACTCCCTGATCCGACGAGTGCGTTGCTCCAGGGGGGAAAGCGGTACTAGCCGACTAGTGCGGTATTACGTGCGTTGCTAGTTGAACTGCACACTATACGGGACGGGACTATTTTTTTTAAATATTATGGCTACGACCAGAACCCATCTTTCTATTCTCACATGTAACAAAGTACGTCACAATACTGCGCCAGACTTTGCTCACAGACTCCTACCTGCTACAAATAATATGTGAGCCCTTCTTGGAACCTTTAACTACCACCACAGGCCACTTTTTCACATTCTGCGAGATATTTCTGAAACAGCAGTAAAGTACCGTTGAAGCAAATTTAAAATATAGATACCAAGTCGGCCTCTATAATGCAACCATTACACATTTTTATTTTTATCCTTTTCTCGCTGACTGACGATTCTGTATCTGTTTCTTTTTCTGTTTCTTGTTTTTTTTTTTTCTTGCCTCTCTCCCCTGATCTACTCCTAGTACTAATTTTGGTCCCTGGCTCGAAGTATAATAAAATCGCCAAAGCCACACCTCCTTTCTGTTGGCGTTTATCCTGCAATAAGAAAACTGCACTTTTTTTGGTATTTCGTATAGGTCGCCCGCCAGTCCTATTTCAAGATAATGTGTTTGCTCCGTAACCCCTCCAGCGTGCCTGTTTTTCCGCGTCTTTTTTTTTAGCATTTTTGTAAAAAAATGTCCAATTCTATTAAAATAAACAATATAACATGCTATCTTGAATCATTTTTATCATACATATTCTTTAGTAACAAAAACAATTCTAATTACCTTTTTTTTCAATACTTTATTAAGTAAACAGTTAATGGTTTTCTTCAAAAACCAATAAAACATCAGGACCGCCATAATAAGCTTTCTTTCCCATAAATATTATTTCTTCTATTATTAATATTTTTAATTTTTTTATTATTGTTGCAAAAAAAAAAAAAAAAAATTGCTCCATACTTTTTTATTACTATATTACTTCTCTATATTATAAACCTTGCCCCTTTTAACGTAATCATTTATCACATCATTGGAAAATATAAATTCTCCAATTTGTTTCCCATGTTCAACATGTAAACACAGCTTTAAACGGCGTTTGATCCGGCGTTGTTGGCGTCCAGCAACGATTTCTCTTCTGCGTTTTTGTTCCTGAGTATTGGGAAACTCACTCAACATAAATCCCGGCGGAGATGGAAACTTATCAAACATTTGACTCAACTTTCCCTCCATTTCATCTTCCTCACTACCACCACTATCACCAACAGACTCACCGTTGGCCAATTTATAGAATTTTTTGCGGTTGGCTTCGTCATTTTTGGTAAGACCAATCTTTCTTTTCATCGTTATACCATGACCTGTACTCATCTCTATTAAACCAGACTCTCGTGGTTTGCGATATCCAGGATTCGGTTTGAAATCAGAAATGATCCACGCTGTTTCGCTGATGGGATTCGTTGTCAAGTCCATTTCCACGCTATTGTTTGACATGTAGAACTTTTTCACAAAGTCACGTCGCTGCAATACTGTATGAGGTTTTTCCAAAGGAGGAACTACCGATTGAGGAGTAGCAGCAGTTGTGGGTTTACTGAGCAGCAGCACAGAAATCTCATCGACATCTTCCTCTGAATCAGCAATCACTTCCTCTACCTGTGACGATTTTACAGGCGATGATCGTACCTCAACTTGAACCTCAATCTTTGACCCATCTTCAGGTGAGTCCCACTTCAGCAATTCGTGGTTAAATACTGGTATTCGTGTTCGTTTCACCGGTGAAGAAGATGAATCAGAGTATTGTGTTGGAATCTTGCTGAATGGAACTTTTTGAGGTGATATTTTAATTGGCAGCGATGCCGGTTGTTCTTCATCATCTGAATATTGAGTTGATAACTTATGGATCGACGTAGCTACATCGGATTCATGCATCGAGCGACTTCGAAGATCGGGAATGTGTTTCATGTTTCCTTCACCATGAAATGATTTCCATACATTGGTGGTATCAAAAAATGGAGTCTGATTCTTTTTATCTTTATCTCTTTTCAAAATAGCAGATTCTTCCTTTGTATCGTTTGGTGCTGTACCATTAACTCGTTGGTACAACTTATCGTACTTCAATTTAAGTTTGGAGTAATCATCACGTAACGAAACCAATTCCTGATTCAACAATCGTTTTTCCTGCCTTAGCTGAAGTGTCCGTCTCTCGATCTCTTCCTCCACAAGCTTCCCAATCTGTTCTTTTATCAGCATTCACAGAAAGAAGAAGAATTTATGGGAAATTCCTGCCGTATCAACAAACCTGCACAGAAGTCATTGGGAGCCTGCCTTCTCACTCATTTTTTTCAATGGAGAAAATCTCAACTATAAACACTTTTAGTAAAAAAACAAAAAAAAAAAAACTCTAGTCACTGATTTCTCTCCAATGTTTGGATCATCTACAGCGTCAGCGGCCCCAGCTTTTGGTGGTGGAAATACCGGTGGCTTATTTGGATCAAAACCAGCCCAACCAAGCGGAGGATTGTTTGGAAACAACAACGCAGCTCCAACACAACCTGCTTCAGGTGGTTTATTTGGCGCCAACTCCATCAATTCCAACACCACACAACAACCACAACAACCACAACAACAACAACAACAACAAGCAAATACTAGTGGTGGTTTATTTGGTGCAAATAATCAGACACAAACTTCAAACACCGGAGGCGGCTTATTTGGCAACAAACCCGCAACTACATCCGGCGGCGGCCTCTTTGGTGCCAGTACCCAAAACAACTCGCAACCCAGCGGAGGTTTGTTTGGAAGCAACAACAATAATTCAAACACACAAGGCTCAGGCGGCTTATTTGGCTCATCTGGTACCAACAACACATCCACAGCACCTGCTGGAGGTCTCCTTGGCGCTTCTAGCCTCAATACGTCAAACACTAACACTGGAGGATTATTTGGCTCCAACAACAATAATGCTACTTCTGGAGGATTATTTGGCAGTAAACCTGCTGCCCCATCTGGAACAACTGGTGGACTCTTTGGCAGTAACAATTCTCAGCCAGCCACCGGCGGCTTATTTGGAAGCAAACCAGCTACGACTGGAACAACCGGTGGACTTTTTGGAGGCAATACAAACACCAATTCAAACACAGGAGGTGGCTTATTTGGCGCCACCAACAATGCCACTTCCACGTCCAACTCCACCGGGCTCTTTGGAGCCAGTAACACGAATGCACCTGCAACCGGAGGACTCTTTTCTCAACAGCAAGCACAGAACCAAACCCAGCAACCGGGACAGCAATCGGGGCAACAGCAATTGACTGCGATGACCCGTGTAGGAGACTTGCCTCCTGCCATAAAACAAGAATTGGAACAGTTCGACAAGTACATAAATACGCAGCATACGATTGCCACGACATTGCAAAACGATTACCAGAAACACGATGCATTGATTGAGTCCATACCGAAGGATATCAACTACTTACACAACAAAATATCGTCGACGAAACAAGCGTTGAAGTTTGATTCGAACCAGCTTTTGAACTTGAAGAACCTTAACAATGAATTGATTGACGATATTAACAACATAATGCAGTTGATTTTGCAGTTGTCTACACCAGGCACGAAATTGTCGTCGTCGTTCCAATTGAATGAATTTTTCATCAAGAAGATCAAGAAATACTATGAGATCTTACATAATTACGAACAGTTTGTCAAGGAATTGGACCAAGTGTTACAAGGTCTTGAACGTTCTTGCAACGAAGGGTTTGGCAACCTATTCAACATTGTCCAGGTAATCAAGTCCCAATATGACTTGTTTATGGAGTTATGT
The DNA here is from genome assembly GCA_030568455.1 of Teunomyces tritomae. NCBI lineage: Eukaryota > Fungi > Ascomycota > Pichiomycetes > Serinales > Debaryomycetaceae > Teunomyces > Teunomyces tritomae. Next base: position 60,634 of record JAJMFZ010000023.1, read on the forward strand.
GAAACGATGGCTCTGTTACATAATGAAGTAAGTAAGATTAAGTAATAATTTTATAAAATTGTACATTACCATTCGGATGTATGCAGGAAGCACCATAATCTCTAATTTGTATTTTTGTATCACAAGATTGTAAGAAAGGTTGGTAGATGACACGAGCAGATTATCTTGCCAAATACTTGAAAAGTAAACCGAAAGAGGAAAAAAAGAAAAAGAGAAAGCTTAAAGATCATGACGTTAATATAGTTGTGGAAGAGAGCGAGATACGTATGCCAGTATCTGTGCCGACAGAGGAGTCCAATCCTACTGAAGAACCAGTACAAGTTGAACTTCAAACAACAAAACAGTTTAAAGGGTTTAGAAGAATTGATAATGGTGATATAGTGGAAAATAAGCAACAGGAAGAAACGGAATCTGAAATAGTATCAGAACAAGAAGTTCAGCCAGAAACTGTGTACAGAGACATTACTGGTCGGATCATTGACATTGAAACCAAACGTAGAGAGACGCAACAAGAACGGGAAAAGCGGACAAAACCACAATACACTGAGATCCGATTAACAGAAGAAGAACAGGAAAAACAGGGACAAAAGAACAATATTTCTACTACCAATGACATGAAAATAGAAGATCCAATGTCGATATTCACCGACTCTACTGCATCCAACAACGAAGACCACTATACATATACCAAGGGAGTGAATCCTACCAATAGATTTGGTATAAAAGCAGGGTATTTCTGGGACGGAATAGATCGAAGTAACGGGTTGGAAGAATTGTTACTACGTAAACGAAACCATGCCAATTATACCAAGATCGAACGTTCTACCAATAAGGAATATGAACTTGATCTTGATGATGACTGACGATAAAACCAACCATTCTTGTAAACATTATGTATCAATACTACTGACCGGCATATAGAACAACGCCAAAATAAAAATGATTTAGCGACAAAAGTTGCAGATAAACTAAAAATTACTCCATCTGCAAAATCGAAAATGCCACGAGATCTTCCTGGATTCGTATGGGATGAGCTGAAAAATCGGTACTTTGCGATCCTGAACGGTGCTTTAGGCAGATCCCTGGACAAATATCACAATAGTCAGGTTCAGAAAGAGTCACGGGTTACAAAACATATCCAGAGCCGGAAAACATCTCTGGAGCTCGCTACCGGGTCTCAAAGAACTGATCTGAAGAGCCACAAGATCCTTGAAAAGGTACAGAGATTTCATACCCGCAGCAAACAGTTTTATAACCCGTTTGAAGGCACGATAAACTTACGGATGGGCAATATTGATACTATTCATAAGTTGGGAACGTTTGTGGAATCAGACCAAGAAGAAACCATTTTGAGAGAAGTGTGTCCTATTAATCAGGCAAAACTAAGCAATATTGATCTTTGTCATATAATAGGCTCCTACAGAAACATGGATTACTTGTACCTGTTTTGGTACCGGGAAAAGTACCAGGAAACCGACGGATTAATCAAGGATTATGAACACTATGAACAGGATTTTACCGGAACCAACACTTACCAAGTATTGACTGATAAAGGAGCAGAAGTCCTAAAATTCCAAGTCAAGGAAGTCCAATCAGTGGATTCCTTTGTCAATATCCCAAGATTTCATCATATAAAGGTACAAGACTGCGGGCAGACTGTATCAGATTATTCGAAGGCATTTCTCAGTTTGATAAAGAGCAAGTATATTGAGAATCCTTCAAAGTTACGTGGATTATATAATGCATGTGGAATCAAGAATTTTGAATATTTACAAGTGTCTACAAAGAAGTATTCAGTAACCAAAGTCAATAAGATTCTTCGTGACATTAACACAAAGAAACTATCTGATGATCAAAATAAAAAGGGATCATCGTATGTGAATTCATTTATTGATGCCAGCACACCACACGGCATACCATATTCGATTGTATCAGAGAACGCCACACCAGCCAGATCTCGTGTTCTTGCCAGTACCATCACAAGAAAACTGATTTATATTCTAACCAGCGATGGAGATTTGGCTCGTATTGGACTCCTGAGAGCCAAACCCAGCTTCATCGATGGTCTGCTCCATTTAGTACATATGCAAATGACTTCCAGCACTGCACACTTAGTTTGTCATGGTGAGAGATTGTTTGTGGGTTGTGGCTCAGAGTTCAAAGTGTTTCACCATGAACTGTTGGAACTAATTGAGACCCGTAAGTTTGATACGACGATCTTGAAGTTGATCCATACCAATTCTTCTAATAGTTATGCAGTGGCTATTGTCACAACAGGTAAGGTGTACATGTACCTTGTACCATCTGCGGTGTACAGAGTGTTGTGTCGTTGGGAACAAGATAATAATCCCAATCCGATAATAGCTCGTGTGGGAATGTATCTTATTATCCAATCGGTTAGACTGTTATATAAAGTTGTTGACTTTGAACGAATTCGAGAGGAAAAGAATCTGGAACGTTATAACGAACGGTATTTTAAGTTCGAGTCCGAGTCGACCACCAACGGACAACTAATTGAACTTGAAAACACTAGATTGAGTGGTCGGTTTGCCATTCAAAGACAAGATAAGTTACAATACTTTTGTATTAGAAAATACGTACGTTGCACATAAAAAGAGAGAGAGAGGAAGAGAGAGGGAATATTTATAAAGAATGAAGGTCTATTTACTTCTTGTTAATGTAGTTCTCGTAAGCAGAAGAATTGAAGTTGCCAAACTTGTAGTCTATGTCTAACAACAATTTAATGGCATCCTGGGATTTGTAGACGTATTCAGCAGGCAACTTGACCAAGGTTTCATTCAACTTGGTATTAGTGTTGCTCGAAGAGATTGGACCGTTGCTCAAGTCAGACTTGTTCAAGTACATCACTCTATCGTATTTTCCTTGAGAGTTGTAGACTTGATCGTTGGTCAAATTGTAGATACCGGGGTATCCACTGATAGCCTTAAAGTTGGATTCCTTGGTGTTTGGAGGGGTCAATGGGAATAAGCTTTGCAAAAGTTCGTAACTGGCCAAGGTGAAACCGAACTGAGGTGAAGATCTAAACACTCTAGCAAGAGAACCCTTGAAGAAAGCACTTAAACCTTCTTCCTTCAAGATGACACGTCCGGCATGAGCAATGCCTCTGTACTTCGTTTCGTGGGTCTTACTTTCAACTTGTAATCTGGTTTTGATGACATCGGCTGGAGTTGTGAAGAAGGCAGCTGGAGCACCAGCAAGAGCACCACTAACCAATAATTGCCACGAAGACAAACGATGGTTCTTGGATGGGTCACTAGGGTCAAAACCAAACATCCACTTCTTCAAGTTGGCGTATGTAGGGAAGTAAATGGCGGAGAAAGGAACATCTCTCAACAAACAGGCAGAGGCACCTTTGTACAAACCTCTAAGACCCAATTGTCTAATGATCTGACTGGCATTCAAACGCTTGTGAGGAATTTCACCTGGTGCAGTTGGCTTGTTACCACCTTGCATTTGTAATCTAATCTTAACGATTTCCAAGGGGTTGGTGAAGATAACCTGACAGGCACCAGCAGACAGACCAGCAGCGATCTCCCATTGCATGCTGATACGACCGGTTTCTGGATCGGTACCGATTTTACGGATCAAATCGTTAACTGTCAACTTGATGGCCTTTTCTGGGGCAACACCAACCAACTGGGCACCCAAACCACTGTACAAACCCTTGAGACCTTCATGTTTCACAATCTTTTTAAAACAATCGATGGAGTTATCATACAAAGCCTTGTGCTTCTGTGCTTGCATTCTGGTCTTCACCAAGTCAATTGGATACACGACAGTGGCACCAATACACCCAGCGATCGAACCCAAAAAGAAGGAATAAAGAGAATCGACAATTGGCCATAAGGAGAAGTTGTCGGTGGAGTCACCAAACTTGACACCCGAAGCATGTCTCGATTCTGGATGGTCGAAAATTGAATATAAGTTTGAAATGTTGTTGTTGTAGTTTGGATTCAAGAAAGAAATCAATTCCTTACGAGGAATGTTGTCGTTAGTCTTTTCATTAATTAAGTGGAACAATAAGTCGATTTCGGTGATGGAAACTGGTTTGAAATTGGAAGATTTCAACAAGTGATCGTTCAAGTGGTTGTACAAGTCCAATTTATCGATCAAGATATCGTCCTTGTCCTTGGTGGTTGGAGGAGTGTTTGCAACAACTTCGTTGATTAAGTCAACCTTGTTCAAGGCATTGTAGATGAACAAAAGGTTGGCCAAGGTATAGTTGTCTTTCTTGTCATCGAAGAACAAAGTAACGTTAGACAAATTGTTTTTTAATCTCGAAGACAATTTGTGGCTCAAGTTGGTCTTCAACAAGTCAACAAATTGTTCTTCGTTGACGTAACCTTTGTTTCCGGCCAAGATCTCAAAACTACCAATCAACTTGGTGACAGGCAAGTAACTGGTAAGAGTAACAAAATCGTCGTAACGTATGGTACCATTGGGTTCAAAGAATCTTTGCAAGTAGGCCCAGTTCAACTTGACGGTCTTTTGCTGGTAATTTGGGTCAATGGATTTGTTGATGGTGTTGAGAATGTCGATACAATTGTCGTAGGTAAGATTAGCGTTCAACGAGGACGAATTAGAGAGGAACTGGTACAAGACCTTAAATTCACCATCAAGCGAAGTCAATGTTGAGATGAATTTGGTCCAATCTTGTTCGGTGACGTAACCTTTGCGATCATGGTCGGCAATCAAGTATAAAAGACCCATTGATTCCCGAGGAAGATCAGATTCGAACGGAGCCAAAATATTGGTAAATTCCGTCAAAGATAACGTCTTCTCATTGGTGGTAGAGTCTACCGAGGCAAATTGGTCAAAGATTTCTTTGGCCTTAAATTCTGTAGCCATTGTGGTGAAGGAAATCTATCAAGTATGTTTTTCTTTTTGGAGCGTATGAAAAATGTGAAAAATCGGCGACTTTGTTCGACGAGTCACAAGGTGAGCGAAAATATGCCGGTTCGGAAATTTGCGGCTGTAGTAACTATTTGTGAGCCAGATAAAAAATCACACTAAACGGTCCTGCGGATGCTCGGTACTAAGACTTATGATGTAGGCAGGCAGAAATGTGATGCAAAGGAAAGGGGAGGGGAAACCTTGGTGACGAAAAAAAAATTCGTTTCTGGGGTAAACACGGAAGCGTTGATTTATTATAATTGTTCGGGTGAATACTTTAACGCGGGTCAATGTTTTTTTTTTGTTTTGTTTTGAGTCTTGAGTCACCAATCCGGGGAAGTCTATATCTATAAGTTTATAAACCAATAATCAAGCAGAAAAAGAAACAGTGAATCGGAATACAACGGGTTTAAATAGGAAGGCAGGTAAAAAAAATAGTAGATCTTTTTGAAAGCTGTCAAAAAAAAAGGACACACTTATTTCTGGTAATTTGTAGTAATATATATATATTTATAGTCAACCGGTGTAAACGAAAGTCAGAGGTTCTCCACAAATTAGTTGATATTTATATATGCCGAAAATTTTTTTTTTGTTTTGTGAGTGAAAGTTTGGAGGTTGCAGATTTTAGCGAGTCTATACAGCATCTTAATGAGAACACCAGTTGGTTATATTACCTACGTGTCTTAAAAGCTATGAAAGTTAGGTAAATAACAAAACAAAATCCCCTCAAAAAAACTACCAGGAATTTGGGTATGGGCCAGATATTTCCATTATTATTAAGACCTACGTAGCATCCGGTCTCGGTAGTATCGCTACATTTGATGGGCATCAACTGTTTAGCGCGCGGGAAACCGGACATGCGCCAAGTTCCATTTAGCCGAAATTCCCCATGCAAAACATAAATCCGACCGTGGCTGATAAATTTGTGCCGGCCGGTAGCGCGGGTCCCGCAACCGGCGCACAAGAATAAGTGACCTTTCCTTTTTTTTACTCAGATGCGCTTGTCCACTGTTTGGTCGGATTTTCTGACTGCTTTTCGATAATGAGGGGTACATCATAGTCTCCAACGATTCGGGTTATCCCGGAGTTAGGTGCGATGTTTTGTGGTTGTTGTGTCAAATCTACGTTTCCAAACTCCTAATCATTTCTTATTGCCGGACCCCACACGTTATGGTTCTAACTAAACAACTTCAGTTAACTCCATAGTGAGCCACTGCGATCGCAAACTAAATTGTGAGAAATCATCACGGGAAAATCATCACCAAACCTTTTTTTTTTCTATGTCGCGTGCGATCTCAGGTGAAAAAACTCGTCAACACCACTAATTACGCTAAAAACAATGGCTACCGGGGCACCAGGTACGTTTTGAAACATTTTACTTTTTTTACAGCTCAAACTAACCAAAAACCAGGCGGAAACTTTAGAACTTGGACACCAACTCCTCCTGAAAGAGGCTCTTTCCCTTTGGACCACGATGGTGAATGTACCGAATACATGAACAAGTATTTGAAATGCATGAAGTTCACTGAAAACAAAAACGCTCCCAACTGCCGTATCTTGGCCAAAGACTACTTAAAGTGCCGCATGGACAACCAACTCATGGAACAGTCCGAATGGGACACGCTTGGTTTGGTAAATCTACCGGGCGACAAGGAAACTGCCTCGTTCACGAAGCAGACCCCGGCCAAAAGTGAAAAATCTTGAAAATTCAAAACGAAGCTTTTTATTTTGTAAATATCATTAATCCCCCATTCTGTAAATAATATATACATCGATTCAATGCTCTGAATTCTAATCAGAACCAACTTTAATCACTAGCTGACTTACCTTTACCTCTGCCGTTGGATAAACCTCCACGACCACGTCCTCTAAAGTTACCGCGGCCTCTTTGTGACTTTGAAGAGCCCTTGGTAGCAGCTTTATTTTGAGATGCAGATTCAGAAACAGGTGCAGATGCAGGTACAGGTACTGCAACAGCTCCTGGACCAGCAGGTTGCACTGGAACGGGTTGTGGTGGGTATTGAGGATAACCAACACCTGGAACCGGAGGAGGGCCCTGGAAAAACTGAGGTGGTAATGGAATACCTGGCACAATTGGAACCCCGTATGGATATGGTTGGCCGTAAGGTGCTGGAGGAGGAGGCGGAGGAAGTTGTTGTCCTTCACTCATGACGTTGGAGTAAATATGACCGTAGATCTGCTTGATTGCAGAGGCATCGACTGATTGATCTTCCTTTTCTTCGGTCTTCTTCTCACCTTCTTCAGCCTTGTTTTCCTTATTATCAGCATTCTTCTTCAACAAATTCAATAACTCATTAGACTTCTTGGAGCTGGCCTGCTTTTCTTCAGCCAATTTCTTGCTGGTTTCCTCGGCCTTCTTCTTCTCAAGGATTTGAACCCGAGCAACTCTTTCACTTTCGCTCAACTTCTTTCTTCCCTTGGAAGCCTTGCTATGGTAGACAAACTTTCTGTCGGTTAAGTTCAAAACCAACGACGAATCAATAACCAAACCACGCTTGGTCTGCAACTTACCTCCCATGGTAGTACCATTGATCAATGGATGATCAAACACGACACCCAAAGAAGTTTTGTTAACGATGGTACTAATGCTAACAACGGTACCTTTGGACAAAATAGGGACCTTACCAAAGTCTTGGATATAAATGATACGGTCTCCCAACTCAAATCTTTGGTCACTCAACAACTGGTACGATTCTTGAGGGTTCAAGACAGCATCCTTTGGAACACCTTTAATATCCTTGTTGGAAACTGGAATTGGTTGCTGGATGTAAGTTTCCATAAACTGCTCAATGGCCTGGAAACTAAATTTGGTTAATGATTCACTTTCCAAGGAAACTGGTTGCAATTCTTGCTTAACTTCTGCAAGCCAAGCACGAATGGCCTTCAATTCATCCTTATTTGAAATACTCGTCAATTTAGGAATAGCCTTACTGTCAACTCTGTTCAAGTTGGCAAACAATTTAGGGAATTTGTTTCTGTAAGTGTTGATCAAATTGACAGCCAACGAAGAATAGCCCCAAACTTTACCGTTACTAAGCTTCTTGGTGTATCCGAGAACCTTTTGTCTCTTTCCTTCAAATTTCAACTCCAAACCAATGTTTACTCTCTTGCTACCTCCATTGGAATCATCTTCAACCATGAATGCACTGGTAATCTTGGACAATAACAATGGATTCATCTTCAACTGTTTACTAACATCAAAAGATGGATAATACTTGATTTCCTTCTGTTCCTTGGCAAATCTCAATTTACCAATAACTGGTTCATCAACAGACTGAATCTTGGAAATCTTGATACTCAATTTATCGTTACTATTGTTGTAACCAACAACCTTGGCTGGAGCACCGTAACCCATATCACCCAAAAACACAACTTGTGAATCAACTGGGAACTCTTCGTCAATTGGCAATGGTGGTCTGGTAGCATATCTTTGATCCTTGTTGACGACTTCCTTAACAATCATTTGAAGAGGATAAACTTCAATATCCTTAGAAAAAGTCTTGACGTAGGCACCCTTTGCAGTTCTAACCAACCCATTAACTGGCTGAACATAAACCAAAGTATTGAGTTGTCCCAATTTGATACCCTTGGTCTTGTCATATGTCAGTCTCAAGCTGTTAACCTGTTGTCTATAATCCTTTAAGTCTTCTGGACTCAAAGGACTGCCAACAACCTTTCTTTGTCCAGATTGTGTCTTGATGGATTCATAAACGGTTTCACCATCAATAACCCTAACAACCTTGGATTCTCTCAAAAATGGCCACTTGCTATAAACCAACTTGTTGACAAACTGCTCGCTGAACTGATGAACCGTCATATTGTCCCAGACATTCTCAACAGTTAAAATCATAGATTCAGACTTCGACGGATAGTTGAAGATTTTCACTTCGTTCAATTTCAACTCGAATTCAAATGGAATAGTTTGCAAAGTTGCAAAACTAGCCAACAAGTTCTTACCAGTCTTGGCACCTTCGATCAAACCGATCTTATATTCCTTAGGTTCAGGCAACTTGAAGACAACTTCGTGACATCTGTCATGTTCAAGATCGTGGAAAAATCCTGGCAAAGGAGAAGGATAAACATAATCGGTCTGAGGGTTATGGATAAACAAAATTGGTTCACCCCAAGAGTTTCTTCTCTTTTCTTCTGGAGTAAGCTTTTCTTCGATTGGTTTCAAAGCAGCCAACAATTTGTTTTCGTCAACAAAATCTAACAAGACAACAGCTTCCCATGAAGCTGTCTTACCATTCATGTCAATTTCAACCTCATGAGGATAAAACTTGATAATTGGAGATGTCTCTTCCGTCATCAATGGTCTGTAGACCATTGGCATCAACTTTCTAGATCTAGCTGGTAAAACAGCCATCAATTGCTCAAATGGCTTGAAAGGTTGAGATTTTTCAAAAGTCAAATCCTTACCTTCTTCAATCAAAGCGTCCAAACCCACAGCAATATCAGAAATTCTTGGTGAATAATGGTACTTGTAGTACCAGTTCCAAGATGGACAACCTTGGTAGTAATAATACAAAACCCACTGCAACCCTTCAACATAATGTTTTGTCAATTCAGTTAATTGCTCCTTATCATCAATAGAGAAGTTCAACTTATCCTTATAGTACAGGTTCTTCCATTTCAAGAACTTGGAGTCATAAATGTCCTTGGTGTTCTGCAAAATTTCTTCTGTTTCAACCAAGTTAGCAGATTGGTACTTCTTAACAACCTTTTTAAGGTCATTGATACGTGCATGAAGTTCATCCTCAGTTTCGTGTGGATTCAAACCATCAATGTCTAATCTTGCCTCGTAAGTATCCTTTGATTTGTAGTGAACAATAATTAAGCCTGTTTCCAAGGCAAATTGCTTGACAAATTCAAAGTGCTTCTCGACTTCATCCTTGGGTAATTCCAATGGAAGTAATTTGCCTTCCGCATCCAAACGTACCAATTCCTCAATTGGATGAACAGAATTTTCCATTAACCATGGTTTGATGAAACCAACCAATTTCTTCTGGTCCTTCAAGATTAAAAGTCTTCCATCTCTTTGTCTCTTCTTTTCACCAGAGATGGAGATATCGTCCAACTTCTTGTTGAACCATTCGACATCGACGTCTTGTCTTTCAAAATTCTCCAATTCGAATTCTGACAAGTATTGTAACCAGATGCTCAAACGTTTCAAATTTATCTTACCACCCTCGTTAATATAGCCATCAGATTGTTGCAAGCATTGTTTGAAAGTGGCTATCAAAAGAGGGAAAGCACCCTTATTTATAAACAAGTCGGGCAAGTTGGGTAAGAAATCGTTACCAATGACGTACATAATTAAGATGAAGTCATCCAAAACTCTATCGAAATTGTACTCGAATGGTAATGCAGTACTTAAATCCTGGAATTCCAAGGCGAGATATTCCCGCAATAATGACAAATGCAACAAGTAAAAGTTTTGTTGATTCAAGTCATCTGACTTTTTGCCTCTGGAAGGTCCGAAGGTGACTTCTTCTCTCAATAAAGAGAAATGGGGATCGTGACTAACTAATCCCAACATGATCAAATCGGCATCCAAACCGTAAACACACTGTCTGACGTTTGGATCATAATCGTCTTGCGATCTCATAGTTCTAATGTAGTCCATGATCTTGTGTTCACCTTCACCAGGCACTTCGTGACCAGATAAGATAATCTGTATATTGGCCCAATTCGAGTCCTCAGAGATCTTTTTATGGATAAAGTATTTCAAGTTGTCGGTTAACTTAGCCATAAACTCAGTACCAGGAGTAATGGAGTTGGAGTCAAACGGATCGTTCTTGGGGATTTCGTCACCGTTTTCGATAGCCTTACGCATGTTTTCTTCGGCTTCGTACGCAGTTCTGAATCTTCTAGCTCTCTGCTGATTCATCTTGGCTCTAGGTGCAACACCATCAATAGCCATGTAAAAGACCTTGTTAGGCTTAATGATTTCAAACAAGTGTTCGATATAACTAAATATAGCGGCGTACATCTGGTCATCGGTCATACTGGAAAATGACCCGTCATTTGAATGGGTACAAGTATGCAAAATGGAATTCATATCCAAATACAAGTTGTCATACTCAGGTATCTGGTTTTGATCAATCAATTGTGAGATCAACGGCCATCTTTCTGAGATGAATTTGAAAAATTTTGGAATACCCATGCTGAAAGATGGAGTATGGATTTCACTTGATTGTGGTTGAGTTTTTGCTTCTCTAGTATGATAATAAAGATTTCCGTCTCACAAAATGAATATTCAGAATCACAGACTTTGTACTGATGAAATTTTATTTATGTACGGTGCTGTTCCTAACGTTCAATAGTGGAATGAATTGTTTATGTCACCAACCACACTTTGTCCCAAAAACGTCCATTTTTACCAGAAATTTTTATCCGGTTTTGTGTCATATTGGACCGGACACGTATTTTCCACCAAAAAAAAAACCGTACTAAATTAAAAAAACGTTATATATTTTGGGTGCAAATATCCAGAAAAAAAAAGTCTTGAAACGACTACATGAAACCTATCAAATATTAAACATAATTCCTATACAGAGAGAGAGAGAGTATATGTGTTATAAAGAGAGAGAGAGAGAGAGAGAGAGAGAGAGAGAGAGAGAGAGAGAGAGAGAGAGAGAAAATAGCACTAAACCAAATGAATGAAACAAAATATGAGATATTGACAACAAAATAAGCAACAACTCCAACCTTAAAATAACCAATTTACCACACTTAGGGCCTGATCCACCACCATTTCACTTGTAGTAATTGCACCCTTAACTAAACCTACCAAAGGAAAACCTTTAATATCCACCTTGGAGCTATGTTCATGGAGGCTTTTTAAACCTAGCGTCAGGAACAAATCGTTAGCACCTATTTGGACGTAGCCTTTGAACTTATCAAAGTTTTCTGCGCCACAAGTATAATTAACATTGGGAGTTATATCGTATAACTGGTCAAGTTTATGGTTTAATTTGGTGAATTTGCTGGACCAAGTGTGTCGCGTTTCATCAAAATAAGTACCAAGCGATTCACGATTAAAGATATTTGCAGTAGAAACCATAATTGATTGAAACCACGAAACAGCAGTGTTGTAATAAAGAGCTTTTAATTGTTGCCAACTTCTGGACAAGGAATTTAGGAAATTCCTTGCAATAGAGCTGTAATCATTCCACATTAGTGAACCGAGTGATCTAACTTGATCCCAATACACCAGCGCTATAGTTTGATAGTGATGTAAAAACTCAAAGCCTTGGGTATTTATATGTTTTAGAACCACAGATGCTTGTCCACCCAACCTTTCAGTTCTATTGGTTAAGAAATGGGCGAATTTGTGAAAGCTAATGACTTTTTTCTTTTTGGGGAAAAAGAAGTACAGACTTGACTTTTCTTCATAGAAGAAGTCTACCCAAGATGGTTCTTTTGGTGCTTTATAAGACAAGAGAGTTACTGCGGCAACAATTAGTGCAGCTCCCACAACCACCAGTACTGATGCAACGGTAGTTAAGGGGTAATTCTGGACCCGCGATTTTGGGGGTGGCGATCTCTTATCAAGTACAGGAACTTGTAATTTGAGGGTGGTACCATTATCATCTGTAGAAGAATTGGGGTCTGGAGAAGGAGAGTTTGGTGTTTCTGCCAGATCGTTACTGGAAACGAGGGCGATACTGGTGCTGGATTGAGGGGTGGGAGGTTTTGCAGTCAAAACCGGGGGATCGAGCTTGATTGTTTCATCAAGAGCGGGTGTTTCTGGGTCAGCAATTGAGCTTCCCGAAGTTATTTCGTCATCGATATCCGAGGAGGATGAAATGATTGACCAATCTTCTTCGGTGTGGGTATTCATTTTGAGGGGTGGCGTCTGATCTAAGTATAAAAATTTTAGCGAGGACAAAGCACAAAAATCTAGGGTGGGAGGAATAATCTAAAGGGAAGTGCGGTAACTGAACGTGATCCACTCTTTTGATTAGAATAAAATTAAAACAAAAAAAATTGAATTAAATAAAATCAATTCAATTCTATTCAAAAAAGTCTGTATGGAACTGGATTATGGTAACAGCAGCTGTCTGATGAGTATATACAGCTTTACTTATGAAGGAATTTAATATAGAAAAAAAAAAATTAAAACAAAAAGTATTATGATCTAAACGTCACGGAAAAGAAGGGGCAAGGGATTTTGCGAGTGACTTATTACTTATCGTAAATTCTGCAGATAAATCGGGCGCGAATACAATCGTACGCGCACGCTTTCTCGAGTTGCATATCAATGGCCAAGATGACCAGGTTACACAAATGTCTTTCTACTGGATTGATCTCTAAAATTGTATATTACTGGGAGGTTACAAAGAATCATCACTCCGAGTTTAAGTAAAAGTAAAAATTCACATAGACATTACAAACACTAAAATGCAAAATGCATACCCGCAAAACGTAACCATTAACTTTAAGACGAGATATTTTTCCGTTTCTTAGTGTTGGTAGTTCGATCTGGATCATTTTCCGCCGAACTCGATTCTGGTGTGTCACCACTCGAATCTCCAATTGTAGTTGATGTCATTTCAGATGCTAGTCGATCATTTAGCACCTTGTTTTGTTTTTGTAGTCGTCCTCGGTCTGCAGCTTCATCTTCAAGAAACTGAATCCGATCATTCATCTTCAAAAGACTCTTTTGCAACGATTGCGTATACATCACCAAGTCCTGATAATTCTTCATGGAGACATACTGTGGATCCAAAATCGGAACAGTAAGATCATCAAATACCCGCTGTTGTTGATAGATATTGCTGGCTGGTGGTAAAGTGTTTGAGGTTTGGTTAATATTGCTGGTACTGTTAGCAGGAGGAAGATGAAATAAACGAAGCGATTTTGGCTGTGGTTGGCCTTGCAGTTGCTGTTGCGGCAGCTTTGTCAGTTGCTGTGTCGGATGCTGGGTGGTGTTTATTGGAGGAGGCAAGTAATTCGAGAAATCAACTTTTTGGTTATCTCCGTAGGTGGAATCAAATGGATGACGAGGAAGTGTCAAGTTTGGTAACCTTCCTAGTTTATCTGGATTCTTGCCTGCCAGACTATTGCTATCTTGTTCGGAGGATGTTTGGGTTATCAAAGATGGAGAGGAGGAATAAGAAGGGATGATCAGCATCTTGGTGGGATGGGGGTGTACTGCGGGAGGGGTTTCATCGGATTGCTGTCCTTCTCTAATCACACTGCATGCATTTGGACTTGTGTGATGCCTCAACAATGCATCTGGTCTAGCAAAACCGCGGTGGCACTTTTCACAAGTGTAGGGCTTTTCGCCGGTATGGAGGATTTTATGTCGTTTCAAATCGTGGATTCTGCGAAACTTCAACTGGCATATGGTGCAAACATGTGGCTTGATCGAGTTGTGAATAAGTTCATGTGATACCATGTTGTGTTTTCGAGTGAAACCTTGGCTACATATTTTGCAAAAGTATTTCTTTGGGAGGTGGTTGTTCGATTTGTTTGAATCAGAGCCGCTAGACTCCGAGGCGCCTGGATCTGAACCTCCACTACTTGGAGATGTGCCAGAACCTTCATTTGAGGTGGTTAACTGTTCGCTAGAAGTGGTCGATTCGATCCCGCCACTGCTGCTGGAGTTCGTAATAGTGTTTTTTTGGGCAACCATTTCCTAGTTTGGTTGTATCCACTTTGAAGTGGAATGGATATGATATGATACCAGTATGGAGTGAGTCCGCTTTGCTTATGTTATATCGAAATATATGATGTGAAGGGACTTCAAGTGTATGATTTCTTAAAAAAAAAGGTGAATGAATTGATACGTTTTAGGTGGAGCTTAGTGCTTTTGTTTGGTGCGTGATACAACTCAAGTACAGCAATGAATTTTATTTTAGTAACTTGGGATTTTTTTTTTATTATTATAAGAAAAAGGAAAAAGAAAAGAAGTGTATGCTACAAAAGTACACAAAACAAACAAAATTTAATATTTCGGGGTATAGCTTGCTGCTGCTGCTGTGCCTGAATTGCCACCAACAAAAGACGCAGGAAAAAGTCCCAATAAGAAACACAAATTTAATGGAAAACAATGGTTCTCAAAGTTGCTGCCACTGAAGTACCAGTATTTTCAGGGACCATCGCGAAGAGAAAAATTTATCCCTGGATGCAGCATCCAAATGTCATTCAAAGAAAATTTTTTTTCTAAAGGAAGAAATGTTTACGAGTCAATTCAATAACAAAAAAAAGTCAAAGTCAATGATGACAGGTTAGCTGCAAACCTTATTAACGGCACCAAAAAGTATTTTTTTCTCTCTTTCCTATCAAAAACGCTTTGAAAACCTTAAGGTGCTGCAGGTAGAACAAAACTACTGTTCTACGCATGCAAGCTGTTATCAAGGCGCACTGTATGTGTCACCATCAGGCGACGAACGATCTAGCACGGGAATCCGTGCATGGGGAACAGCAATCTTTGGTGGAGATTTTGGTGGAATTTGTTTTCCTACCGACGTCAGAAAAACAATGATCTAAAAAATAAATACCAATCAACAAGAAAATAAAACAAACAAAGTATAGTACCAAAGCAATGTTACGTAATTGATCTACAATCATGTTTTCCCGACAATCATCACATCATACAAGCTCTTCCTGGCCTCAAGAAATGTTGAGTATATCAAGGGATCGAGGTATTTTTTTTTTGATTTCTATTTCACCGGGGAGGTTGCACATAATTTTCTGAAATTGTATATTTCCGTTTCGTTATTCAACGACAACTTGCCTGTCGTTTCAATTATTTTTATGCACCTTATCTGTCGACTTTGCCAAAAACAGAATGATCCAGTCAGAATAGATGATATCCCCAGTCTCTTGTTTCTGTCGGTGACTGTATTATCTCGCCGAATAGCTTTGTTAGGTAATATGACATTTTGTCTTTCTGATAACGGAAAGTCAGAATCTTTCAAAAAATTCGGGTGCGGTTGCAGTCACCTGGAATCATAAATAGATACAAGGATTTCAAACGATTCATCCCAGGAAAAAAAATGTGGTCTTTAGATATTCTCCACAGCTTAATTTATTAACCTGAACGTATTAAAAACTGGCTCAATCAACTGCCCGTTCTGCAGGCGGGGCATTGACAATTTTTCTTGGTAGCGGTGTTTACTCCAATGTCGCAAACGTGTCGCAATGGTAGCTATGTCGTGTCCAGACTCAAGGTCATATCTGCGACATCCGTACACACAATAAAAAAACGTGTGTCAACGATAACACGTTTTTACAATAGCCGAAGTTCCATCGTCTCTACCCAATAATCTATTGATAATGAAGCAGCTACAAAAAAAAAGTAAAAAACTTTTCTATCTACTCATTCCAGTACCGATTCTTAAAACATTATCTCCCTCTGTCTCTCTCAGTAAGTTTACGCTAAAAACTCTCCCCTCCCGCCAACCGCCCACAAATAAAATAGTTAATGAAGCCAAAGCCAGCTAATTATGACCAAAAGAAAATGTTGAGTTTTGTGTAATTCGGTATCCGCACGCTATTATCACTCCGAAAGAAAAAAACGTGAATTTATTTATGGGGATCCTCCCACAAACAATTAATTGCCCCCTGTGTAAAGCTACCTACAGACCACCAGCTAAACAACAAATACCTCAGCGTTCAAGCTTAGAGACGCAGGTTTATTGTGACGATTTCTTTTCTTTGAAGTTCCTACTCGTTACTCAAGAAAAACCCGCAAACACACAAAACCCCCCCCAAAAATAACGCCCACCTTAGATTTTTCGATAACATAAATTAATTCCACTCCCTTACTACAACCAGCAAGGAGGAATTTTAAAACAAACCATAGATAATACCCAGGCTTACTGTACCAGACTGTTGACTATACCTTTAGTCCATCCACAACCCCACAAAAGCCCCTGTTTGATTTTTCACTTTATTGTGATAAATTAACAAAAAAAAATACTTTCCCCCCCCCCCTCTCCAATCTTACCTCGTATCAATGTCGATAATTTCCAATAGAAAGAGGCCCAGAGGATTTAGTGAGACTTTCTCAAAGGTATCATCGAATGATTCCAAACCCAGTGATACTTCCAAAGCCATGCATTTAGATTATGATCACGATATGAGCGAAGGAAGCATACCTTCGTCGTCTGTGGGTCATTCGTCTCCCCCAGCAAGCAGTATGTTGTTCAAACAAGATCTTTTGCATGGAAAGCTGTTACACCTGTCGTCATCCAAGCACAACAAGGATATTTACTTGATTGACGATGATAATGAGGATGATGACGTGATATTTGAAGATAGCAACACCATGGAACCCGCGGACGAAGTCAACGAAGATGACGATGATGATGTAATTATCCTTGAAGAACGTGATATCTTTCCCAAAACTAGACGCAACAATTCCGACCCATTATTGATCGTTGACCACGACGCGGTTGCTGCTTATAACATGTTTAATGTTAACAACGAGACGTTTGAAATAGTGAATGGTTCCAATCCAGCAAAGAAACAAAGGACAAACTCTCTTCCCCAGTTACCTCAGGTCAAATGCTTTTACAATAAATTGCCCAATAACTATGTTTTACAGACTCAGAAACTTGGTGATATTCGGGCCAATGTGATACCCCATCAACTTAACCTCCCACCCTGTGATGATGAAAATGGCCACTACATTATCAAACCCAACGAAGGATTTGCCAACCGGTTTGTCATTCTAAAGCTCTTGGGTCAAGGTACGTTTGGAAAAGTTGTCAAGTGTTTGGATAAAGTCAACCGTGAACATGTTGCCATTAAGATTATTAGAAATATCCAAAAGTATCGGGATGCGGCCAAGATTGAATTGCGAGTTTTGTCGACCTTGAAGAAATTTGATAACGAAAATGTGAATCACTGTATCCACTTACGCGAATGCTTCGATTTCCGTGGCCATATCTGTATTGTCACCGACTTGTTAAAGATATCACTTTACGATTTCATGGAAAAGAATAAGTTTATAGCTTTTCCTGGATCACATATACAGGCTTTTGGCAAGCAGTTGATAAGGTCAGTGACGTTTTTGCATGATTTGAATTTGATTCATACCGACTTGAAGCCAGAAAATATCTTGCTTCATGACGATACATTTTACAAGAAAGAGTTGAGGTCGTCTACTCTTATTTCTGCTTTTCTCAACTTGTCCTCGTCAGCATCAATGACATCAAATAAGAAGAAGAAAAAGTTTGGTGATAATAGTGACCGAAAACTGCATGTGCCCAAGTATCTGAAGATCCTTCGGGATCCTCTCATTCAGATCATTGATTTTGGCAGTGCCATATTCAATGACGAGTATCACTCTTCTGTAGTGTCTACTAGACATTACCGAGCACCCGAGATAGTTTTGGGTGTCGGCTGGACATTCCCTTGCGATTTATGGTCGGTGGGGTGTATACTAGTCGAGTTGGTGATTGGTGAACCGTTATTCCGCACTCATGATAACTTGGAGCATTTGGCAATGATAGAAAAGGTGTGTGGTTACAAAATTGACAAACAGTTGATAAAAAGGTCGAAAGATAAAGGTAATGAGTGTGGTCTACAATTTTTCACCGATGAGTATATCTCGATGTCGCCTGGCGATAATATCGATAATGATGTCGATGACGATGATGATGATTTGATTATCGATGATGAATCGAGTCTTTCGAATGCGTTAACTCTCAAGTTCCCCACTCCTGATACTCCTCAGAAGTTTATCGATAGCGTGGAGCAACTTGAGAGGATTGACATATTTATTTGTCAACGGATTGGGCTCGATATCAACGTTGATTTCTCGTTACTGTACAACTACCAGAAAAACAAGGAACGGATCAACTTTGGGAATTTCACTTTTTGGTGGTTCTACATTGATTTATTGCGTAAATTGTTTGTGATTAATCCAGACGAGCGAATCACAGCCCAGGAGGCGCTTGAGCATCCGTGGTTCAACTTAGGAATCGAGGATGAAGGTACGACCTGAAATTTCTCTGTGCCTACTACGAGTTGTTTTTTTTTCTTGATTTTTTTTCTTAAAAAAAAAGATTGATTAATTATGGATTGGTAATTTTTAATTCTTGGTGAGTGTTTTATTGTTCTAGGCCGTTGCCTGTATAGTTTTCTTTTGTTTTAATTCATATATTACTCCGATGAGCTGTGATTCGTTGGTGATATTTCAATGTAAAAAGAGTAAAATATTAAAAAAAAAAAATAGATATTAGATCGGCGGAGCTCGCAACGGTTTTTGATATGCAGGTCCGAAATTATTTAGTGACAATAAAAATTTGTTGTTGACAGGTGCAGTTGGAGCTGCGGCAGGAGATGAACCTGAAACGCAGTTATCACACGACAACTGGGTTAAAAAGCAGTGTCGCTGGGGTTACAGAAAAAAAAGGGGGTGTATGATAATCAAGAGGTAATGCAAAATAGGCTTTTAGGCTATGCGGAGCCGTGGTGTGATGGAATTCCCGAGGATAAGATTTCTTGACGGACAATTCACTAATTAAACCCCAATTAGGAGTTTTAATTAAGTGCGCATAAAATTTGTCGAAGAAGGCAAAAAAGAAAAGAGGAGACTAAAAAATGGATGGCGACAATGTGAAAATAACAGATCCAAGCCTCCAAAATGGTACGAAAAATCAACAGGATTTTTTTTTTTTCTCTATTCAAATTTGTCAGTAAGCATCGAAAAAAAAAAAAAAATTCGAGAAAGGCGAAAAAATTGGCCTTTTTTTCTCACCGGCAGGAGAGCGATCGCTGATATTTGACTTGATTGGGCTAAAAAGTAGTATGAACCCCAGAACGCACAGCACAAGTAAACAAACACCTCTTAAAATTGTGATCTGATACATGAAATTTTTTTTTTTTTTTAAATGATCCATGTATGTATTTCATAAAGCCATAATAACCAACTTGGTTTCCGTAAATAGTAAATTAAGTACATTAGCTAAATGAGTTCCATTTTTTTTGGACTATGTCTTGCTACCTAAAATCCCCTGGTAACCGTAGCTGTAGTCCTGTATATTGTGTACTATATTTTCATCCTGAGGTCTAGATCATCCCAATTAGGAAATCTTATTATGAGCCATGCCGAATTCGTCAAAGTAAATAAATTGCTTGGTCAGGACACGACCATGCCGTATAGAAAAAAAAATTTATTATTTATTTATTTTTTTTTTTTTGCCAAATAGTGTGAATTTTTTTGACATAACGAATAGCCGACTATATATTAAAACACCCACAAATCCGCCCGTTTTTATTACGACACTACTAGTCGAGTCCAGTCATTACTGTTAACTATAGTCTTTCCTTACGAATACATTCCTTATTAATACCATTACAGAAAGTAATCTTTCCTTTTTTAGTGACAAATAACTACCAACTCGATATCCATACTATTTTCCCAAATGAAGTCTGTCCTTTCTTTAATCGCCATTGCTTCATTTGCCACGGCCATTCCTCTCCAAGGCCACAAACATCATCAACACGCTGAAAAGAGAGATGCTGTCACCACCATCGTTTATGTTGACGTTAATGGTCAAACCATTTCTCCTTCTGCCACTGCTGCCACTTCGGTAGCTTCATCCAAGACGATTGTTTCTTCTGCCACTGCTCAATCCTCCTCCTCTGGTTCGTCTAATGGCGGTCAAGGTGGTGTCAACGGTGATTTGGCTGATTTTACCAACCCATCCGTCAAGTTTGAAGACGGTGTCCACGACTGTGGTTCGGTTCCAACCGGCCAAGGTGTGGTTAACCTCGACTGGCTCTCGGGAATTAATGGAGGTTGGTCTTCGATTATGAACCTCGATGGTCAAACCTCGGCTGACTGTAAGGATGGTTTCTTTTGTTCTTATGCTTGTCAAGCAGGTATGTCCAAGACCCAATGGCCACTGAACCAACCTACCAGCGGTATTTCTGTTGGTGGTTTGCAATGTAAGAACGGTAAGTTGTACAGATCCAACCCTAACCAAGATTACTTGTGTGAATGGGGTGCCCAAACTGCCACTTTCAAGTCTGAAATTGGCCAGGATGTTGCTATCTGTAGAACTGATTACCCAGGTTCTGAAAACATGAATGTTCCAACTTTGCTTCAAGCTGGTGGTTCTAAGCCAGTTTCTGTGGTTGATTCTGACTCCTACTTTACTTGGAAGGGCGGTAAGACTTCTACTCAATACTATGTCAACAACGCCGGTGTTTCTGTTAGTAATGGATGTATTTGGGGTACTCCAGGTTCCGGTGTCGGTAACTGGGCTCCAGTTGTTCTTGGTGCCGGTACTACTGGCGGTAGTACTTATTTGTCGTTGATTCCTAACCCTAACAACAAGGATAAACCAAACTACAACATCAAGATTGTTGGTACTTCTGGATCTAACGTTGTTGGTAGCTGTTCGTACGAAAATGGTCAATACAACGGCCACGGATCTGACGGATGTACTGTTACAGTGACTTCTGGATCTGCTGAGTTTGTCTTTTATTAAGACGACGAAGTGTTTCTTTTTATATATATACTTTTATTGTTATTATTAGCTTAGTTTCTTCGATTATCGTTTTTTCTGCTTCTGTTTTAATACCATGGCTTGCTTTTTTTTTTTATTGTAGTTAACCAAAGGCAATGTTGTAGCAGTAATGGAGAATGAGTTCGTTGCCAGTACCGAAATTGGCCGCAAGGTCGCGAAGTGGAGTTTGAGGATGAGGAACAAATGAACTTTGGACATAAACGTAAAGTGGTCCTGAATGGCGGAGTTTTTTGGCAAGAAATAGTTTCATGGCTGCAATCGTATGGTCAGACAGAACCAGGTACGTCTTAGGTGTCACGGCCGGCGTGGCACCCACGGATTGGAACCGTACGGTGATCATATCGTTTAGAATTGAAAAGTCGTGTGGTGCGAGAAGGAAACTGGATTTTCGACGGTGTTTTTTTTTTTTTTGTTGTTGTTGCTTAAATTTAGTGAGACTTTAGCGCGCTAACTGTCAATTATAAAAATTTGAATAAAAAAATGTGTCAGTTTCTTGCTTCACTTGTTCATGGATTACCGCTGTGATTAAATTAATTCAATTAATTCTGTTTCTTTGTCTAATTTCTTTCTCTTTTTCGCCTACCACTTTCATCTTTTGTTCTAAATAAATACAATTATAAAGAAACCCTCCTTCTCCGCGCTTTCCATCCCAGAATTTCCAACTTTCTTTTCTTGTTACTTTTCCATTGTTTTCTCCCCGGGCATTTTCTGTATCGCTCATGGCAAGCGCGAGTTTTTTCTAGTATCATTTTCATCCTACAACCCCAACCAATAATGTCGGAAATCTTTGACAAAGTGCTCGAACTGCTCGAGTCAGGAGCAGCAGAAGCTCTTGAATCTCACGATTATCTTTCATATCTGCTGCTTCTTGACATTTACTTGGGTGAACCCGAACGTTACCTGAACGAAGAAAAAGAACGCTTGCTCCAAGCCCTCATCGACGTATTAAACAAATACCCCGAACTCACATACGAAATCGGCTGGGATTTACCCCAAATCGTTATTCCTTATGTTGACCTGGACTACTTGTTTGATAAAATTCTCCGTGACGCTCCGTGTATCTTGAGAATTGCCAAAGTCTTTGAATGTCTCGCCAAACACGGCAATCCCAAGGAATTGCTCCTTAAATCATGTGAACTTATCACCCTGCTTAAACTCAAGGAATCTACGGCTCCAGAATACAACGCAGATCCCGACGCATACAATGTCCATCTTGGATTTTTCGACTTGAAACTCTACTTTATCTTTGAATTGATCGATAGTTGCTTGAAACGCATCACCACCCAGTACCCGTCACGTTTCCTTGCCATGGCCATAACGTCCTTTGTCAATTGTGCTAAACTGAACGTGTCTTTCTCCGTCAATTTGGTGCAATTTATTCTTAAACGCGTGTGCAGTTTTGCCCGCAACTACAACTCGCTTCCTCGTCCGGAAAACACCCCTAAAGAAATCATCGAATCCGAACAACTACTTGAACGTAAGCTCTTGACGGCCTTTGTCACTCTGATAATCCATATTGAGGGCCTGGTGCAGGCATACGGCCTCACGGCTGACCATTTCAATTTTATCCAGGGTCACACCGACGACGAATCATATACCGTTGCCTCGATGCCCATGGACCGGATTTACCAGTTGGCTCTTTCCTTTGACATTGAACCAAAGCTTGTGCTCAAAAAGTACATCGAAGAAGCCCATAAACTCGTGGAAATCTCGGTCCAAGACGAAGATGAAGCAAGTGCACAACTCTTTGAAAAACTTGTGGTTGATTACCAACAGAACATCGCCAGTATGTTGATTAACTCCAGTCATACCGCCATAAGTGATTCTGTATTGGGAACAGCAATTCTTGCATCGTATGCCGTGGCCAAATCGCGTGAATTCACTTATGAAGTCTCAATCCACGACGCCATCTGCTTCGGTCTCCGGCTCCTCGTGCCAGGAATGGTATCTTCAGCATACTGTAACTCTGCCAACAACGATATGGCGGTGTTCTGGATGTGGTACGCTTTACATCGGCTGAAACTGGCCGAAATCGAGCTTGCAAAAGTACCTTCGATGCAGCTCCGTATTTACTTCCAGCTCTTATTGTGGGTCGGAACGCTTCCACTAAATCTTCCTCGCCGCTCCTTTAACTACGTGACCCTCACCTTGTTGACCAAAGTGTTGGCTTCTTCACCTGAATCGGTATCATACACCTTTATTTGTGACTCGCTACACAACTGTCCTTACACCACTGCCAAACCGATCCTTGTCGGCGTCTTGAAGGAGTTGTTGACCAAATCCCGAGACTTGGCCGATGATTTGGCTGCGGTTTCGCTTGCACCGCCACTTCCGGGCCGCAACAAGCCTGCAGCAGCGAAATACTTGACATTAACCCCGCTGCGGTTCTTTGACATCGCCGAATTGGCCGAACTACTGGTCAAGGAAGCTTTTGTCGATAACACAATCGATCCTTCGCTTCTCAGCACCGTGCTTGCGTTCTTAAACTTGATGGTTGTTCTCAAACATGATCCCAGTACCGACCAAAAGAAACTTGATGAAATTGTAACGTTGACAAGAACCAAAGTTGATAAAGTGAAACTGAGATTGAATACGCTGGAATCAAAATCTGATGCTAAAGAATCAAAGAAACCAAAGATAAAAGATGATCCAGTTTCAGTTTCTGAGCCTGATGCTGCTTTTGAAATGAATGCTGCTGATATGATTCTCCTTACACTTGATCGAATCACTCAGAAGATATAATTTAAATCATTTCTTTGTTTTAATCTTCTTTTGACCGTTATTCAAGTTCCGATCATCAACTAACGGTCCCCAATACACAAAGAACCCTTCCTTTGTTGAAATGATCTCTTCTTCCATCTGTAACTCTTCATCGTCAATAAATGGATCTTCGTAGTCATACTTACCGACTTTCCGGTTCATCTTTACTTCGTGGCGCCGTACCAACTGTTCTTCCGTCAACTCTTCTTCCTTTTTCTTATCATCATCCTCTTTCTTCTTTTCCTCTTCTTCATCATCATCTTCTTCCATTCCTTCATCATCATCGTCAATCATGTCGTCCATAATATCAATAGCTGACCGTGCTTTAGGATGAATCGCCAGCCAACCATATTTTTCTTCAGCAAGACGAAGTACATTGATAACCACCTCTGATTGGCCAGGACGGGGGTTTTTGGGGTCAAGAAGAGGGACTTGAAGTGCAATAATTGGTGCTTCACGTTTCTCGTCGTCTTCAAGTTCAACTACCGTAGCAGCAGGGAGCTTTACTTCAGGCGTTTTTGCTGCTTTTTCTGTCGTCATACCAGGATGTACTGCTTGTTTGACTGTTGAAGCAGTAGAAGTAGAAGAAGCAGAAGCAGTAGAAGCAGCAGGTTCGGCCTCAGGACTCTTTTTACGTTTCTTTTCTTCTGGTTTTTTAGGTTCTTCTGGTTTCCGTTTCTTGTTTTCAGTCTTTTTGGCCGGCCGTTTACGCTTTGCAGCGGTTGTGGAAGCAGCAGCGACTGGTGCAGGTGTTGCAGGCGGTTCAGGCTCATCGTCGATGTTGATAATTGAATGAATGGACGTTTTGCTGAGATTGTTGGGGCCAGGACTGGGGGCAGGACCGGGACCTGGTGTTGGAGTGAGCTGAAAACTTGTTTGGAACTTCTTCATGTGGTCACCCACGGCAAATTTGGACGATTGTTGTTGTTGTTGTTGTTGTTGTTGTTGTTGTTGCAGTTGTTGTTGCGGCACTGGACTTCCTCCTTGCGGTTTCGGTACGAGCATTGGTAACGGTGAAGGTCTGATGGCGATTGGATGTTTGCGAGAACCACTACGTTTATTGTTGTTGCTGTTGTTGTTGTTGTTGTTGTCATCGTCAATGTCAGTAACGGGATTATCATGCAGAGGCAGCGTGATATCAATGGCCACAGAAGTCTGGTAACGCAGTACCAGAGTCTGGAGCAGGCTTGAAGGCGTTGCAGACCGAGACCGGACTTCCTGAGGATCGTTATCAAGCAACAGCGAGATCGAGACGTTCTGAGACATGACTTGCTTAAGTGAGAGAACGCTGCCGATGTCTGGACAAAAGAATGGAGAAAGATTAAAACAAAATGCGACGTTTCGCAGCCAATAAGAAACGAGAAATCACCACCGAAAAATCGTTCTGATTCTACAATGATTCTATGTTTTCTCTCTTCTACATTTTCTTCTCTACATTTTCTTCTCTACATTTTCTTCTCTACGTTTTCTTCTCTCTACATTTTCTCTTCTTATTCTTTTCTCTTTTCTATCGTTTCTCTTTTCTCTTTTCTCTTTCTCTTCTATTTATGCTCTGTCCAATTGTATAACATTCGAATGGTATCCCAACTTGCTCAATGTCAAGCAAATATCACTTCCGTAACCTTCAAGTGAATTCATCGTCAAATCTCCATTCCAGTAATCTGCATACACTTTACACATCGGCAATCCCATTCCCAATTTATACTCTGGTGGCCGTGTAATCAAATGTTCCAAGGTTGACATTTTCGTCGTGGTCAGTGATTTCTGATCAACTTCAGCAAGTGATGTCTGATTAAGCATCGGTGTCGATACCACCAGTGATCCTGCTGCCGTAACCTTTAAATTCGAATAAAGTTGAAGTCCGGGAATCCGATGGAAATTGGCAAGTGATTGCCGTGCCAACGCCGGATTCTTGCCAAACAGCCAGATATCACTCAATTTATCATGGGCTACACCGCCACCCCGGTCCGATATCCGAAATATCACTTGTTTTGCTGCATTGATAATAGTAATTTTGATGGGCGGAAGCTCCAGTTCGGTCCGGCCGTGAGTTGTAATGGTTGCTTCGATCGAGTTCCGCAAAATCTCACTCAACAAGTAATGGAGATGTGGCACCATGAACGGGAAACTCGTGTCCAAATCTCCTTCTATTTCCAATTGCGGCATTACGTCTTGATGAGGAAAGCGTTCGGCCATCGACTGGCGAACAAGCCGTGCTACAATCTCAAAGTGTTCTGCTGCATTACATTGTTGAAAGATTTCACCAATGTAATCAGGAGGTTTACTTGAATACGGCAGTTTCTTGTAGTTATCGCTTAGAGATAAGTGTTCTTCAACAATCACTCGCCGTGAGATTCGCAGCCGTAACATCGAGCTCATAAACAGATCCAATTCCAGCTGAGGAAGATTCTGCATGATCAGGACTTCCAATGCTCCCATCATCAAATGTGAAAGGTTGAAAACATGGTCATCCAAAAGTGCCGATAGCGTTGCACAGAACCGTTCATTCTGGTCCAAACTGGTGATGGCAGGAATCTTACGGAAAGCATTAAACAGATGATAATAACTCTCATAGATCTGAGCCAAATGGAAGTTATTTACCACGCCAAATGGTAATGTTTGTAAGTCACGAATCCGCATGGCTAACCGGATTGGAAGTTCCATACGAACAAAGTTGGCACTATGCAAAATCTTTTGTTTAGTCAACGTCTTTCCATAACCAGCCAATTGTCGAAGAGAAACCGGATGAGGATCTTTTTTCAGATATTCCATCAACACTTCATTCTGATAAAAATGTTGCGGATTTAGAATATTGGAATACGTGGGGAATGGACCCAAATTCTTGAGATGTTTGGCAATTTCTTTTTTACTTATTCTCAGAAGAAAATCATCATTGATATAAGAATGTGATGTGATTGGTGTGGTCGAATTTCGCCTTATAATTCGTAACATTTTATTTGATGTTAAACTGGAGCCGATAAGAATCAAACGATCTTAGAGAAAAATTTATAAAGCAAAAAAAAAAAAAAAAAAAAAAAAAAAAATCGAGGTTTTTGCTTTGTTTATATGCAGGCTGGCTTATCGGAGTGTATATTTATTATCTGCAGGAAATCTGGAGATAACTTGCATGAGCCAGCCTTCGGAATCCCCATCGCCAAATCAATTAATTGTTAAAAACAAATTCCTTAAAGTGATTATAAAGTATCATGAACGTTACTAGTAACGCCTATTTCACATCTCAGTACCTTGACAAACAGAAAAATAGTCCAAAGACGTACTATAGTGCGTCCCACGACTCGTTACTTTACGATGACGAAGAGGACCCTTCCCTTTTTGTATCAGAACATGTTGAACGTCCATCCCTTTTACACAAAAAACTGCTGTTGTCAGCATTAGGAACAGCTCCGAGTCCAGCACAAATGGAAATAACTTCCAGATTAATCCCGGAATCACGACAAACTTCATCACTTGACGAAATTGATGATCCAGATTATTTGCAGCAAGAAATCACTCCGGCAGAACTCAATTTCGTTCAACAGCAACAGGCACGGCCGTATCGTGCAGTGAGACGTGAGCCTTATCGTTCAGAGCCCCAGAAACCAATGCTTAAAGTTAAACAAGTTCCTAAACGGCTGTACAATGACTATTATATTTCACAAAAGAAACGGTACGATGATTCGCCTTATAAGCCTAAATTGTACACTCACAAAACGTTTAGAGACGTTTTCCAAGATAAGAATGAGAATCTCGACAAATATAATCCAATGGAGTTTGTTTTTGATGAAAAACCGGTGGTTACAAATATCAAAAAGGCATTCAAGACTATCCAGACAAAAATGGGCCATGATGATTATCGTAACTACGATTACTACAACCATAAACAGCTGCCCAAAAAAGATGTTGTTACGGAAGTATTTGTGACTAAAGAAAGCGACGATGATGATTATGATGATGAATTTGACGAACAAGTATTTGAACAAACCCCTTCAACAGCAACAGAAAAGAAGAACAAGAAACTTAAATCGATCTTTAAAAAAAAGATGAAACAGGCCAAAAAGAGACTTGGAAAGGATTTTATTGAAAGCACGGAGCTTCAGTACGAAGTCATGGACCAGAAGAAATTGGCCAAACAAGAAGCACATGTTCCAATTGCCGAAGAAACCCCGGTGGAATCGGTCCATGAAACAACCCAATCATCGGTTCATTCAACCATTCCTGCTCCTGCTGCTGCTGCTGCTGCTGCTGCTACCACTTCCTCTGAAGCATTGGTACCGAGTGGAGGTGCTGGACAGAATCCTGATTTCCATCCTCTTTGGAACTATTTCTTGTCATGGGTAGTGTATTCACCTCCACTATCGCCTCCAGTAGAAGAAATTGTTGAAGAATCGCCCAAATCAAAGCAGTTTTCATTTGTGAATCCTAAACTTGAACCAGTAACCCTGTCTGTTAAGCAACAAGAGGCAGCAGTTGTGGTCAAGAAGAAAAAGAATTTTAATTTAAAGCTGATGAAAAAGAATTATGGTATGATTGTATCGAAATGGAACTCTCCGGCACGAGATCTCTTTGGAAACCCAACAACTCAACAAGAATATGTTGCATCAATGAGAAGCAGAAGATCGAATTATCCATTGGAAGATGGTGAAAATCAAGAATTTGTACTTGAAATTGATGATGACGATACCAGTGAAATAACCACTGAATTATATTACAATCCTATCTCAAAACAACTTGAAGCAACACCTCCTACTTCATATTCTTCCCTTGAAACAGGCCAGGAACCACTGAATCTGCTGTTCCAGGAACTGATGTACCAATCACAACTGATTCTCCTCGATGCTTCAAGTAAACCATCCACCATCATCTCCAATATCAATTCACTTATCAAGAATATTAAATTAATGCGGATCATTTTTGCTCCGATCGATGTCATTGCTGAAGCGTTTCCAAATCTTCAGACTTTGGTGATTTTGATCGAATTGGTGATCTTCATGTGGATGCTTTATGAACTCAGTCTCTTGATCGATGCTTTATGTATGATGGTAAAAGCTGTATGTGCTCCAATGATAGCTATGGGCCGGTTTATGAACAGAATAATGTAACAAATACACAAACAATTAATGAAATATATTACATACGTTTATTACTACTACTGCTACTGATTTTCAAATTATTGTACAAATGGTGGGCGATATCTTTAGACTATTGCTGAGTAGGCTTTCTCACCCGGTGCTTGAGACTACCGTTGACTCGGATTCCCTTAATGGTGATTCCTGTTTGTTCCACAGGAAACTTTCTTGGTCTTCCACGCTTATCCTTCTTCTGAAGCAATTCCTTGACAGCATCGTCATCTAAGTTTCTCAAATAAGTGGGCTGGTCATAGAGCTTCAGAATTATCGGGTTGCTAACATCGATAGTACCGCCGGTTCTCTGGGTTGCCACGTTGTTAAACGTGTTGCCTTGCAACATCTGCGACGAAATCGACTCCTTAAGCATCTTGTTAAGCTGCTTGAAGTTGGGGTGCCCGGAATCAATGTACTCGTTGGTAGTTGGATCAAGAATCAACTTTCTTGGACGACCACGTTTCTTCTTCTGGTCCAGCGGTTGCACTTGCTGCTGCTGCAACTGAAGTAGTTGATTCAGCAGTTGTTCCACCTCGGAAAGTGCTTGCTTTCGGTTTCTTCTTTGCTTAACCTTCTTCTCCAGCTTCTCTACTTCCTGGATCTGCTCATATTGTTGCTGCTTCTTTTGCAGTGACTGCTGCTGCTGCTGCGGTTGCTTCTGTTGCTGCTTTTGCAGTATTGGTGGCGCGGCTTGTTGTTGCTGCTGCTGCTGCGGTGGTTGCTGCGGTGTCTGTTGCGCTTGAGCTTGCAGTGGCTGCTGCTGAAACTGTTGCTGCTGGAGCTGTTGGTACTGCTGCTGCTGTTGACGTTGAGTAAGCTGCTGAGCACGAGCCTGGGCTTGAACCTGCTGGTACTGCTGCATCTGCTGCTGCTGCATCTGTTGTTGTTGGATCTGTTGTTGTTGGATCTGCTGCTGCAATTGCTGCTGCTGAAACTGCTGTTGTTGTTGCTGGAAGTGCTGTTGCAACTGAAACTGTTGTGGATCGAGCTGCTGGTCCAGCATTTTAGGCGACGACATTTGCATCGACTGGTGTTGCTGTGTAGGAGACTGTTGGTACTGGTTCATCAAGTGCAGCTGGAATTGTTGTTGCTGCTGAGCCTGTTGTTGCAGTTGTTGTTGCAGTTGTTGTTGCAGTTGCTGTTGCTGCTGCTGCTGCTGCTGCTGCACCGAAAGATGATGGAGCTGGTGACCCTGAGGAGGATGAGGAAGTGAGACAGAAGATGCAGCGTTGACCGAGGAGTGTAAGACGCCACGAGAATTCATGGGCGTACCTGCGTTGGAAGGAATGTTTCCTGTAGTTGGTCCTGGGCTCTGTAATGTACGGTTGAAGTAAGGACCGCTCTGGTGTATACGTGAATTGTTTGAAACTTGGCCGGGAGGTGGAATGACCTTGGATCTGTCCAACAACATTGGGTTTGCAGTAGCGGTGTTTCCTGGAGCGATAGTGTTGTTGGAAGTGTTATTCTGTGGCGTTGGAGTCGCGTTCGCGTTGTTACTTGATGTATTGCCGTAGGCTGGATAGGGAAGATACATCCGTTTGTTTTTTTTTTTTGGTTTATAAATTTTTTTTTTTTTTGGAGGGGGGAAGGGACTTTAGTTTGAATTTTCCTGAAAAAAATGGAGAGGAAATTAGAGCCGCACGGTTCTGTAGAGCGATCTGGTAACTAAAAGGAAAGTGTCGAGAAGAAGTTCTTCGATGATGGACGAGGTAGGTACTTTAGTATTGGAACAGGATGTAACGCTTTTTTTATTTTGTTTTAGTAGGAAGAACGATAAAAAGCTGCTAGTGTTTTTTTTTTTGGATTTAATTTTTGTATTTATTATTTTTAACGGAACAAACAAAAAAAAAATCCTCACAGAAAGATGGTGGAAAACAACTCAATTTTTAATCGCCAAACACAAAAAAAATAACGGGGGCGGAACTCTTTGATTTTTAGTAAAAACAAATTAAAAAAAAAAAAAAAAAAAACAACAAACGGGTCCAAATGTAACTTCGGATTTGGTTTGCTGGCGCGTTTTGGAAACGAAGGAAAGAAGGAAGCAAGTGTGGCGAGTCTTTCACTTTTGTTATTATCTGTGGTAACAATAAAATAAAAAAACAAGTCCAAATTTTGCTTTGCTTTGTCAAATTGCTTGTTTGTTTTTTTTATATAAGATTGTGTAGTCTTTTGGCCCTTAAAGATTCTGTATGTTTAAGCGGTTACGCTGACGGTTGGTTAAAAAATGTAGTAAAAAAAAAAAAATGACTTTTTTTTTTCGATTCGATTTTTTCTCGTGATCCATGCAGGATGAGAAGAAGAAAAAAAACCAATGTAAATAAGATTTTTTGATTCGTCTTATACTTACACCAGGACCGCAGTAATTAGTATATTGAATATTAATCTATACAGAGATGATGGATAATTTATTGGAAGGAATATAATCCAATAAAGCATCTTGGAACAGTTCTACAAACTGTTTGGAATCGTTCAATTTAGTATTGTACTTGATCTTGAATTGGACATCAACAGTACCTTCAGATTGAACCACAACAGGTGCAGATGGTTGGCTCAAACCCAACAACTCATCAAACAGATCAGCAGCAACACTAGCATTGGAAGCTTGGCTGAACTTGTAGTATACTTCGTAGATCTCAAAACGTGACTCGGTGGCTGCAGGAGCAAGCAATTCGTCAAAAATATCGCCTGAAGTCCAACCAGAGGCCGAAGGACCAGTAGCATATTGAGGATACTTGTTGGCATAAGCATCTCTGGTAGCAGCAGCAATAGCTTGTTCAAATACGTGATGGAAAGTATCTTTTGTGATTTCTGGGCCCAATTCAGACGAGAACTTGACTGTCAAGATATTTTGTGGAGGTGGAGGTGGAGCAGCAGCAGCAACATCAGCAGCTTTAGTAGCGTCTTGAGGTTTCTTTTCTTGAGGAGCAGCCAATTGGATGTTTGATAAGTCCAATTTTTCGTATGATTTGACGAATTTGACGATACTTTCAACAGCTTCTGACTGGATATCTCCAAGGTATGCCAACACATCTCCCTTTAACAATCTACCGTTAGGACCTGAAGCAGGGATTTTTGCCACAGCATCTTCATAACTGATGTGACGTTGATGTAATAACAATTCGACTGCTGGTGTTAATTTCTGTTTAGGATTAGCTGGCGAGAAAACAGAAGAGGAAGAGGAAGAAGAAGAAGAAACCTTTTTTGGTTCTGGCTTGGATTCTTGCTTTGGTTCTGGTTTTGGTTCTTCTTTCTTTGGTGGAACCGATTCATTAACTTCGGGTTTTTGCAATGAAGCCAAATCGTCGCCCTGTTCGGCGAGGAATGCAATTGGTTTACCGACTGGCACGCCCGTGGCACCGTCAGCAACCAAAATTTCCCATAAAACACCATCGTCTTGTGCTTCCACGTCAATTGTGGCTTTGTCTGTTTCAACTTCAAGCAAAACGTCTCCGGCGCTGAAGCTTTCACCGGCCTTGTATTTCCAGGCAACGATTCCTCCTTCGGTCATCGTAGGCGACATGGCCGGCATGTTGTATACCGAGGCTGCTCTGGCAACGCTGGAGGTGTGGAAGGGCTTGTAGAGTGCTCTGGGCACGTTTCTCAACACAGAAGCGGCTCTAATCATGGCTGGTTGGTGATATGAGTAGAGGATTAGATGAGTATATACCCGGACTAACAAGACCGAGCACCGGGCGCGACATTTCCGTCCCGCCGCGACATTCTCAACAATTTTAAAAAAAAAAACAGAAAATTTCTGACACAATTTCTCGACCTTGCGACATTTTCATCATTTCCGACTTTTTCTGACTTGCAGACATTTTTCCAATTAATTTTACCGTAAAGTCGCGCTCCGCCGTTTTCGAATTTGCACGCGATTGTCGCCGGGGCACGAGACTGAGACTGGGGAAAAAAAAAAAAAAAAAAAAGAAAGATGATTGCGTTTTCAAACCGGTTCATAAAAACGACCGCCAAATAACTTTAATAAACAAAAAGAAAAAGACCCACTGAGTTGTTTTGCTTAGCCAAGTTTTCTCCAGATCCACAAAACCATACTTTCCATGGATCTCCAGCGAATACTAGCGATCCTAAAAACGTACCTGCGATTCGTAGGTCCTGGCCTCATGGTCAGTGTTGCCTATATGGATCCAGGGAATTATTCCACCGCAGTGGCAGCGGGATCGGCGTATAAATATCATCTTCTTTTCCTGATCTTACTTTCCAACTGTCTTGCCATTTTTCTCCAGATCTTAGCTGCCAAGTTGGGTGCAGTAACTGGTTTGGATTTGGCCGCCAACTGCAGAGCCAATTTGTCCCGCAAAACAAACATAATCATTTATATTCTTACAGAAATCGCCATTATTGCCACTGATTTGGCCGAGGTGGTGGGTACAGCCATTGCTCTTAACATTTTATTCAAATTACCGTTGTTTGTCGGCGTTGTTCTCACAGTTATCGACGTTCTTATCGTCTTAATGGCTTACCGCCCCAAAGGTCCGCTCCTCTTTGTCCGTATATTCGAACTGTTTGTCCTGTTATTGGTAGTAGCCACTGTCATTTGTTTTGCCATCGAATTGTATCAGGTCAGTCACGATACAACCATCAAGTTTTCTACTCTCGAAGTCTTGCGTGGCTTCTTACCCAACGAAAAAGTCGTTGATATGTCGGAAAGAAAGGGCGGAAACGGTCTCTTTCTCAGCTTGGCCATTTTGGGTGCCACCGTGATGCCACATTCACTCTACCTCGGCCTGGGTTTGGTCCAATCACGTCTCAAAGACTTTGATCTCAAACACGGCTATTATTCCCCACCAATACCTCCACCACAAAACATCAATGAAGAAACATCTTCTACCACCGTCCCACGCATTGAAAAATTACTGGAAGACGAAGACGATTACCGTCCATCAGTACATGCCATCAACAACACAATGTCATATACGATCCTGGAGCTCGTGATTTCACTCTTTACAGTAGCGTTATTCGTCAACTCGGCGATCTTAATTGTGGCCGGAGCCACTCTCAATAACGGAACCAAGAACATACGAGACCATGACGATTCTGGCACGGGTTCTGACTCCGATTCTGATACGGATGACTACGAAAACGCCGATTTGTTCACCATTTATCACTTGCTTTCGAAACATCTTTCGCCTACAGCAGGGTTCGTGTTTGCATTAGCACTCTTGTGTTCTGGCCAAAGTGCAGGTGTTGTTTGTACGTTGGCAGGTCAAATGGTTTCTGAAGGTTTCTTATCATGGAGTTTTCCTCCGGTGGTGAGACGGTTGGTGACTCGTGGACTTGCAATTGCACCTTGTCTCTTGGTGGTATCGCTTGCGGGCCGTGAAGGGCTCGCCAAGATCTTAAACGCAAGTCAGGTTGTATTATCGGTGCTTTTGCCAGTGGTTAGTGCACCGTTGATTTGGTTTACTTGTTCAAAAGATATAATGCGAGTACCACTCTTTGTTCGTGATGCTGACGAGATCGATTTTGCCATAAATTCGGGCCCATTTTCCAATGCCAATTCCCCCAATATCAATGCCAAAGCCAATTCCAAACGGTTCCACAGCACCGAACCGGCCATCAGACTCCAGGATTTACGAAACTCACATCCTTGTGCTGGCTGGGATGATGATGATGATAACCATGAAGAACAGAATCGACTTATAGATCCACAAGAACGGACTTCCGACTTTGACTACAATCAACATTTACAAACTCAAACTCCATCTACTGAAGTGTACCGGGTCAAGGGGTACAAGGACTTTAGCAATGGACCAATCACCACGTTTCTTGCAGTGTTGGTCTGGGGATTCATCACCACCTTGAATCTTTACTTGATAATTAGCATGTTGTTGGGCTACGAAGTTCCACTATAAATTCTATATTTCTTCTTGTCTGTTCCCTCTTTTTCTATTTTTGCATAAGACACATTCCGTTTATTAAAAATTCGTTTTATTTTATACTCTTTTTATGACTTGATCTACTAAGCGTCGTAAGTAGTGGCAGAAATGTTACCACCCTTACCAGTCCAGTTGATGTGGATCCATTCGTCCTTCTTCAACAACTCGTTTTCTTCACCTGGCAAGACCTTGAAGGTGTGGGCACCAAAGTAGTCTCTTTGAGCTTGCAACAAGTTGGCTGGCAACTTTTCAGATCTGTAACCGTCATAGAAAGACAAAGCAGTGCTGAAAGCTGGAGCTGGAATACCGTATTCCACAGCCTTAGCAATGGTGGATCTCCAGCCTTGTTGAGCCTTGGTGATGGCCTTGTTGAAGAATGGGTGGAACAACAAGTTTTCCAAGTCTGGGTTTTCTCTGTAAGCAGCAGTGATTTCACCCAAGAAAACAGATCTAATGATACAACCACCTCTCCACATCAAAGCAATAGCAGCATTGTTAAGGCTCCAGCCGTATTCCTTGGCAGCTTCTCTGATCAACATGAAACCTTGGGCATAAGAGATGATCTTGGAGGCGTACAAGGCTTGTTCCAAGTCGTCAACAAACTTTTGTCTGTCGGTGATTGGAGAGGTTTCAGAAACTTCAGGGCCAGTCAACAAGGTGGAGGCTCTGGTTCTTTCGTCCTTCAAGGCAGACAAACATCTGGCAAACACAGCTTCACCAATCAAGGTGACTGGCATACCCAAGTCCAAGGCGTTGATGGCAGTCCACTTACCGGTACCCTTTTGACCAGCAGTGTCCAAGATCTTTTCCAACAAAGGCTTACCGTCGGTCTTGTCGTTGTAGTACAAAATGTCTCTGGTGATTTCAATCAAGAAAGAATCCAAGACACCGGTGTTCCACTTGGCGAAAACGTCACCGATTTCCTTGTTAGTGAACTTACCGACTCTCTTCAAGAGATCGTAGGCTTCACAGATCAATTGCATGTCACCGTATTCAATACCGTTGTGGACCATCTTGACGTAATGACCAGCACCGGCATCACCGACCCAGTCACAACATGGTTCACCGTCGGACTTGGCGGAGATGGCTTGGAAGATTTCCTTAATGTGTGGCCAAGCTTCCTTGTTACCACCTGGCATCAAGGAAGGACCGTAACGGGCACCTTCTTCACCACCAGAAACACCGGAGCCAACAAACAAGATGCCTTGCTTTTTCAATTCTTCGTAACGACGGTTGGAGTCTGGGAAATGGGAGTTACCACCGTCAATGATGATGTCACCCTTTTCCAAGTGTGGCAACAATTGTTCGATGAAGGCATCAACTGGTTTACCGGCCTTAACCAACAAGATGATTCTTCTTGGTCTCTTCAAGTTGGCAACCAATTCTTCAATAGATCTGGCACCAATGATAGATTTGCCCTTGGCTTCATTTTCCAAGAACTCGTCAACCTTAGCCACGGTTCTGTTGTAGGCAACAACAGTGTAGCCGTGGTCAGCGGCGTTCAAGATCAAGTTTTGACCCATGACGGCCAAACCAATTAAACCGATATCACCACTGGCGGCGTTAGTAGGAGTCAAATGGTTTTGGATAGCCGAGAGCCGACGACGGAGGTTAGTCAATCGCAGACAAACAACCTTGGAAAACGATTACTACTTACGTAGGAGCAGACATTTTTATAAAACTAAAATTTTATTTTAAAGTATGAATTTTTTTAAAACAATTTTTTGCGTGGGTGATTGTTGGTGTTTTATATTCCAATTTATCACAAACGTTGGGGGAGATTCGTTGGAAAGAAAGTGCGCGGGGGGCAAAAAAAAAGGGTGTGTTGTGTGGCTGTGTGCAGTCGCTTAATAATCGACGCGAAACTGCTTTCAACCATCCGACGAGATTGAGACAATGTTATAAATGTGAAGGATGATGATGATGATGATGGTGGTGGTGTTTTGTTTCTGTTGTTATATATAATCAATGATATTTCTAAATCAATTGTCTCTATCTTTATAGTTAACCAAAGTTCATTAGAAATTGGTTATCGGTGTGCACACAATCCCCTCGCCACTGTCGTCCGAATCGGAAGCTATCTTCACCTTCGACTCCGATCGAAGGTCCAGCCCTTTGTCCGGAAATAATCGTCAGCAATCACTAATAATTTTTTTCCGCCCTCAATTTTTGGCGTCACCGGAGCTTGGTTAATAATCGGCAAGGTCCGAAATCTTGTTTTTCTGACAGCGGCGGAAGTCACCTGACTTCCAAAACGGATTCGCCGATTTTTTCTTCCCGGGGTTGCAAAACAAAAAATAAAAATCAAAAAGTGAGCTCAGGTCACGTGCTATGAGTTGATACCAGTTGGTTTTGCAGTCATTTATAACGGCGGCAGTTTGCAACTAATTTATTTATTGATTCTCTCCCAAATCATTCACAACAACCCCTAAAAATATGCCTATTCCTACTCCCCATGGTGGAAAGTTGAATGACTTGATTATTCGTGATGCTTCCATCAAGTCACAATTACTTGAAGAAGCTGATTCTCTCCCTTCTCTCACTTTAACTGACAGACAATTGTGTGACTTGGAACTCATTCTCAACGGTGGATTCTCTCCTCTCACAGGTTTCTTGAATCAAAATGACTACGAATCAGTGGTTTCCGATATGAGATTAACTTCGGTCACCGGCTCCAATGGTAAAGGTTTGTTGTGGCCAATTCCTATCACTTTAGACGTCAACGAACCTCAGGCCCAAAAGCTTGCTGTGGGTAACAGAATCGTGCTACGTGATTTGAGAGACAACACTCCCCTTGCAATCTTGACCCTCGAGTCCATCTACAAACCAGATAAACAGACAGAAGCCACCAAAGTGTTTAGAGGCGACCCGGAACACCCAGCAGTCAAGTACTTGATTGACACTGCTGGCGACTACTACCTTGGAGGTTCGCTTCAAGGCTTGAACTACCCCAAGCACTACGATTACCCTCAATTCAGAAAGTCTCCTACTGAATTGAGAGCCGAGTTTGAAAACTTGCAGTGGACCGACAAGAACATCGTCGCTTTCCAAACCAGAAACCCCATGCACCGTGCCCATCGTGAGTTGACCATCAGAGCTGCAAAGGATATTGGTGAAAATGGCCACATCTTGATCCATCCAGTGGTAGGATTGACCAAGCCAGGTGATATCGACCACCATACCCGTGTCAAGGTTTACCAGCAAATCTTGAAAAAGTTTCCTGAAGGCTTAGCCACGCTCTCATTGTTGCCATTGGCAATGAGAATGGGTGGTGACCGTGAAGCCTTGTGGCATGCGTTGATCAGAACCAACTACGGTGTTGACCACTTTATCGTTGGCAGAGACCATGCTGGTCCTGGGAAAAACTCTGCTGGTGTCGATTTCTATGGCCCCTACGATGCCCAGGAATTGTTGGAATCAGTTAAGGATGAATTGCCCATCAAGATCGTGCCATTCAGAATGGTCACCTACTTGCCAGATGAAGACAGATACGCTCCAATCGATACCATTGACCTCAAAACCGTGAAAACCGCCAACATTTCCGGTACCGAGTTACGTAACCGCTTAAAGACCGGTGAGGAGATTCCTGAATGGTTCTCTTATCCTGAGGTGGTGAAGATTTTGCGTGAGAGCAACCCTCCTAGAATCAAGCAAGGTTTCGCCGTTGTTATCGATACTACCACTCCAGCAGGTGAGCACTTGACTTTTGCCTTGCAGAGTACATTAAACCAGTTTGCCGGTGGCCGTCGTATCACCAAGTTGAGCACAACGCACCAGGACTCGTTCATTGTCGATGAGTTGGTCAAGGCCGGTTCCGGTGTCATTGTTCCTACCACTTCCCAATCTTATATTGATGAAGTTGTTGGGGTTGTTGGTCAAGGCAATTCTGTTGTGGTTTCAAACCAGGCCAAGGATGGCCAATTGGCATTGCAACTGGATTTGAAGACGGTGATTGACCAAATTGTCGCTCACTTGAACGAAAACGGCTTCTACTGAGACTTTTTATATATATTTATATTTATATTTATATTTATATTTATATTCGTAACCTTAGAGATAAATTTTGGTGCGTGTGTTTTTTTAATTCACCTTTGATCATTAAATAAATAAATAAATAAATCGTACATCATGCCATGATATAATGGTAACAGGAACAAGAGTCTTTCTCTAGTTCATTATTTTTTTGTTGTTTTTTTCTTTTCTCTTTTTGTTTTTTGCTTTTAGGTGTTGGAAATTGCTGTAGCACGATGCTTCAATGCTTCAGCACATCCCATGGCAATAGGCCAAACAGGAGCATCGGCCAAAATCCTCATTCCCAAATAAAGCGATTTGATAGCAAGTTTGTTGTCAATAATATGTTGGTTGATCTGCGACAGAACTTTCTTATCTTCACGTTGATGGATCAATTTCCGGATCTTGTCTCCATTATCGTCGTCATTCACAGAGTTGAATACACCGTTGGCCTGCTTAGTTAAAAGTTCCGTGTATGACGACTTGAGAACAGGACTTAACACTTTTTCCACTTTGATTACAACATCTTCACATTGAAGCCACTGAATCAAGTCAGCATCGCTCACCGTACCTTGCTTTGCTCGGCTCTCTACCATCACCAAATAATTGGAGAAAATAAGTACTGAAGCAGATAAACTGAGAACAAGGAATACGGGACTCCGCAATGACGTCCGCTTGACATCATAGTTGATGCTTTCAATGTTCGATACCCAAAGCTGGATTATATCAATACATGGTACCAAACTCAGGCGACAACTCTCATGATTAGGTTCCTGTTTACGTAACAAGTCCATCTCTTTATTCATCTCACTCCAGTTCTTAGCAATAATAGCAGCAAAGATAGGATTCAAATTGATATTGAGCTTGATTTTAAGAAGCGAATACAACGGCAAGATCAACTTGAACTCGTGGCACAGCTTCAACAAATGACGATTACTCGAATTGATGACCAAGACTCCCTTGGCCAGAATAAATTTGTGTTCCCATCCTTGCAATAATTTCTCAAGACGTGGTTTGTGCTCAAGTTTCCAGGTCAAATAATTAAATCCATTCATTTCAGCCACATGAGATTGTGTTTGTTCGTGAAGATACATCAAGAGCGCAAGGAAGTTGTTCCATGAAAGTTGACGGTAATCAGAACCTATATCCAATTGGTTAATCAAGGTTTCCATTGATTCCCCATTGCTTAATGAGGTCAAGGATTCGTTCGAGGATAGCTTTGCAAGCCATTCCAGTGACGTTTCACATCTCCACAATGCCTCAAGAGAGCTGTGATTCCCGCTTTGCAACATG
Source organism: Teunomyces tritomae (assembly GCA_030568455.1). NCBI lineage: Eukaryota > Fungi > Ascomycota > Pichiomycetes > Serinales > Debaryomycetaceae > Teunomyces > Teunomyces tritomae. The sequence goes on from JAJMFZ010000023.1 coordinate 101,149, forward strand.
CTTGAGTTTAAAAATGAAGGTAAGCCAACTAAGGTTGAGCTAAATGTCTGCAACATATAAAACACATGTAGAGTCCGGATCCGAGATTGAGCCATGATGAAGTAGTCAAAGTTATTCTGTACAATTTTCTGGTTCTTGTGGTTCTGTAACACGCTGGGTGGCGGAACCAAGAACTGTTCTAACGGAGTGTTGAAGTTAGTTGACTTGATCAAACCGATCATCGATTTCATTTGTCTGGATGTAACATCCAACATGTTTGGTTCGTTCAAGAACATCGAAATGAAAATATGTAACACCAAACACTGATGGGCCATAAGTGGAACCTTTTTGAACTGTAATTTATCCAATGTGATTTCCTTTTCAAAAAAGTTTTGAATATGAAATTTTGACAAGTTAAAAAGAAGTAACGTATTGGAGTCATGGTACGCATAAAGTGCACCAATCGACGCCATCGATAATAAAAGAGGAATATTTTCAAAGTTGTCCACCATTGGATTCTTTAATGAGGGAAGATGAATAAATGGAAAGTATTTGTTGAACTCTAATTCATACAATCGCATGTAATTGTTCAAGTCATCAATAGGTGGGAACTGAACGTCGGCCACATTACTCAACAAGATGATTCTGTTGCGCAATTCTTCACTGATGAAATTGAATTGTCCACCATTAAGCACCGAGTTATCAAACGCAAATTCAAAGTACTCATCTTCTTTGGTATTGGTGGGATTAAAGTGTTGGTTCATTTGCTTTACAAGATCAATTTGTCTCGATCTAAACAACGAAGAAATCTCATCAATTTGTTCCGGTTTGGACGAAGGTAAAGTCACCTGGCCATTAGATAATTTGGGAGATGCTCTCAAAGATGGAGTTTCAATAAAACCAACTTGATGTGAAGCATTTGGCAAGTTAGTCTCGTAAGGCGTATTGATAATTTCCTTCAACCAATCGTCATCACTCGTCATATTCAATGCCATTGCATTGGCATTAATACTACTAAACAGCTTGGGAGCGCCACTGGTCTCATTTTCAATATGAGTTTCCAATTTTGGCTTTTTTGTTGGTGGCTGCTTGCTAGTTTTGCCTCTTTCAATTGCTTGAGAGTTCAATTTAAACGACTCATTCTTGTTAAAAAAATTATGCATGGTATTGGGATCATTGGGAGGCTTGACACCAAACTCTAACGGCGTAGTACCCTTGAAATGATGTGGGTGGTTGGGGTTCATGAACTGGTGGCTAGCAGGGACACTGTTTTGCATCGTATTCTTGTTGCTTGTCATGTTATCAAAGAAGAACTGTTGTAAATTCTTGAGTGATTTTTGTTTAGCAGCAAGTTCGTTTTCCTTGCCTATGTTGAGATCCAAACTTTCGATATTGTTCCAATCAATCATCGCCAACGAGTTGAGGTCCAACGACGACAACGTGACGTTTTTCGCCGTTAAGTCGTCGGAACCATCCAAGTGTGGAGTGGAATATTCGACTTGAGGTGGTGGGGGTTCGTAATTGATGCTTTGTTGTTGGATATTCATCGCTTCCTTCAAGTTTGTGTACGATGTCGACGATGTGGCTGAAAAAGACGCATGACGTCCAAATTGATTCATGACATTGTTGAAAAAGATCAGACCTGAGGCAGCTTTCATGTTTTGATCGTACATATGTGGAGGAATATGTTTTGGAACCGAAACCGACGCCAGCTTTCGTGGAGAATCATTGTCTGGCGATTGGTATATAAGATTGTTTTGTGGAGCATATTTCGACGGAGTTTCGTTAGAAGGTGCTGGAGATTGTAAGTTTCCTGGTGAGTTATGGTTGAAGCTATTTTGATTTGAAGATTGTGAGTTGTTATTGCTGTTATTGTTGTTGCTGGTGCTGTTATTGTTGTTATTATTGTTGTTGTTGTTATTGTTATTATTGTTGAAGAGAGCGGTGCGGAATTGAGGAATGTTGCTGAAGTCGTTGGATTTTGGAGGAGAGTAAAGCTGAGACGGTAATTTGTCGTCCTCTTTAAGAGGTTGTGGATAACCTTGCGGCAACGGACACACGGCTTCGGTATTGTTGTTTAATACGATGATGAATTCGTTGTTGTCGTTTTCCTTGGAGGAGCCCCTTCTCATGATATTTGGGATGGACGAGTGGAGTTTCTGTTGGTGTCTTAAAACCAAGTCACGTCTTGCAAAGCAACGGCCACAAGCAGCACATTGGAATGGTTTTTCGTTGGTGTGTGAACGTTCGTGGCGCTTCAAGTGTTCAAGCCGAGCAAACGCCCGCGTGCAGACCTGGCAAACATGAGGACGTGGTTTGTCTGTCTTGATCTGTTGTGATTTTCTGGGAATGGGTTGAGTTCCTGTGATGCTGGTGGGCGTGCCTGAGTCGACGACGCTAAAGTTGGTGGGCGTCAGGGCATTTGATACCGGCGACTTATCCGAAACGCTCATCGAAATATCGTACAACAGGGTTGTTCTTTGGGAATTCGTGATAAAGATACAGACCGAATCTTAGGCAGAAGGCGTAGAACTAATAATTTTAATAGTATTTCACCTTGTGTGTGGGGTGTGTGTGTGTGTGTGTGTGTGTTGGACAATCCGTTTTGGTTCCGTTCTTTTTCCGAAACTATGGGGACAAAAATTTTTGGGCTGATTATTTTTTTTTTTTGTTCTGCACATTCCTGCGTGGAGGATGTCGTCTTCCAATACGAATGCTCGGAGTTCCCCAGAAACGTATTTCCGTGTGGAGCACGCAATTTTTCTCTGTCGAGGGGGAAGGTTGCTTATTTGATCTGCAGGGCTTAGTTCGTTGACACCATATCCAGACCAGTAAGAAAGGAACCGTTTGATCATGTTTTTGTTATTGGTAATATTAATATTATTATTATTATGCTGGTTTTTTCTTTCTTTCTTTGGTCTCGGTTCGGTCGCAAGTCTTGTATTTTACGATCTCTCCCTTCAAAGTCAAAATCCCTTTACTTTGTTGGACATGGTTCGGAGCTTATCTCCCAAACTTTTTTTTTATTGGCTTGCTGTCACTGGTGACTCTTTCCAGCCTAATTTTTTTTTTTTCTTGGAGGATGTTTTTTTTTTTATTTTATTATTATTGTCCTCGTTTTCCATGACTCTTGCCGCCCCTCCCTTGATTGTTCAACATCCGCTTCGCTTCGGGAGGCCGTATATAATTTTTTTTCCCAGGACCCTGCTAACGTTGAACTGTACCTTGGGGAGCTTATATACAATTTTGTACGCATCCGAGGTTCCTGCAGCTCCACACGCTCTCCTCTCCGTAAAAGGAACCTTCCCCGTAACCAACCCCTGAATGTGAATTGCGAAATCCTCAGTTACATCTATCACGAAATAATCATAGTCTACGCTTGCTTATCGGGATAAATATCGCCATTTCTTCTTCAAACTTTCTCTCTGTACTCTTTGGAATAGCAGCTAGAAAATCACCATTACATCACCAGTATTTCATCTGCAAGAAGGGCTATGCATATTGCCCTTTGTATTACATTGGATTGTATTGGATTTAGTAGCAATGTAAACATACGCGGTCTTGCAGCAAGGATAAACCAATAGCATCTTCAACTTAAGGTATCCCCTTCACCAATTTAAACCACACAACTTTCCAAACGGTCTGCATTAACGTAATTTCTGACTGCGGTATATCTTCTCCCTACAATGATTGTCTATTAGTTTCGTGGGAAGTTTCTTAGCATAACATCCCCTTACATATCCTATTCCTATCTTTATAAAAACCTTTCTCCATGCTCGGTAATCATTTATTCCTAACGACAATATGTTAGCAACAGCTAGTGAATTAACAGCTAATAAAAACAAGCCACAGAATATTAGGTGCAAAGAACTTCAATCTATGTCTGCAACTTTTTAACATGGATGATACGGGAGAGTTTTTGCACCTGGTTGACAGTTCTGGATAACTGTAACAGGAGTACCTTATGGGCCTTCCTGAACCGAAATAGTACCCGTAATCCATTTAAAACATTCAACGCAATATTAATCGATCCTTTCTTTAATTACTATTTATCATAAAATGAGGTGGTAAGATACACGAAATTTACCGCAATTTTCCATCGGAGTCATCGCAATCCCCCTAACATACCATTTTTACTTGGTAAAATCGTCATAGGTACGATTCCTAAAGTCAATCGATAAAAAAAAAAACAGAGATCATCTTACGTCAGAGTGCTGGTCTCGTGTAAAATTGCCATTACAAATCTCGTGATTTCATCGTTGTTGCAAATCCAATACAAGCAACTAGAAGAGAAACCCGCTCAGTACGATAAAACTACCTTGGAAATCTGGCGTTTGAAAGTCACATTACCCATCAACCAAGTATTACTTGAAAAGTTCTCGTCTACTGCAATTAAGCTTTCATGTATCAAAATAAGAGTTCGTGTTAATATCTCTAGGGTCAAATCCATGACAATTCTGATTCGAACCTTGTGAAAAGAGAATAGCTAAATTTATTGAATTTTGTCAACTAGAGCAGCATTTTTATGTGAATGCAACAGCGCATCGAGATTTCTTGTATCCCGGTGGATAAGTTGTATTTCATAATTGAAACCAAAGTTGTACCAGTTGGTAGCACTTCTTTACCGACCACACTCGGGAATTTTTTAAGCACACTCTAATTTTTGGCCATAAATTTATCCATGCAAATAAGTTCTCTCCTCGAAGTTTCCTATTGTAATATTTATTCAGTTGAAATTTATAAACTTCTGATCACCGGTAATCTGAAAGGTAATTTCATTACACATTCAGTGCAAAAGAGGAATTTTTTTAGCCGTATTTTAGAATCTAAAGTATTTAACTTTCTGTTCTCTCTTCGTTCAGATAATATTATCATTACCAGCTACAGCGAAAGTGACTCTGGCCACTCCACTCCTTAAGTAGGAGACAATGGACTATCGGAAGGAAGAACTTGCAAGAACCCCAAGTATTATTTGGGTACGTAGCAGCTAGAATCACTTTGCAGATGTAGTTATGGTAATATTCCCATGGCCAGTCATAACCACAGGAAACTCCAGAACCACCATTGGCACCTTTATGGCAGTTTTTGTGGAAGGTGGTGCCACCTGTTCCAAAGTATCCAAAGGCCAAATGATTGTTTGTACCTTCAGGTCTTGGTTGCAAACCAATGTATCCCAAGTTGTGGTCTTAGAAAGAGAATTGAGTAGCGTAATAGTATCCAGAGTGAGCACCAGAAAGTACATTAATCTTCAGCAGCATACGGTGGTAAACTAGCTTGGAGCCAGTGTACGAATGTAGCAAGAACATTTGAGGCAAACGCTGCCAACAAAGGAAGTTTAATGGAGAATAACATTGTAAATTATTCACTTTATTAGTTGTAAAGTCTAATAGGATGGAGTTATCTTTGTCTTCTATATGCCTCCATACCCACTTCGATATATTATTTAAAAGACGGAAATGACACCTCGTATAAATGCGTGATACATGAAATAACTATTAAAAGTGTTATTTAAAACAGTTGTATTGTCATGTTAAATCCTATTTCTTCTTCACTTCAAAGTTGCATCTTTTTTATTCTGCTTTTCTAGGAGTCTTCTTTGGCCAAAGTGGTTGATGAAAGTCAAGCCGATTCTTTTGAAGAAATAAATATTTGTCAGATGTATTTGTCACATCTGTTTGAAGTACACCTTCCTGGCCAACTCAAATTGATTACATGACTGAGTGTAGATGAGGTGGATGTCCCATAACGGGTGCAACACCTGAATTAAAATGTGCTCATACTTGAATTCAATTCCTATCCGGGTCGAACTCAAGAGGCAATTATTATTGGATTGTTTCATATCTTGCACAAAGGAATAATATGGTGTGATTCAGGTCCTTATGCTATTTCCTTTACGTCAGAGTAGTATGTAAAAATATTTAGCCAGCAATTCTGAGCTGTATTTTTTAGGTTTCTTACACCATTATGCCATTCAACGGGGGCCGTCTAAGATATAGGGGTTATTCTTGAAGTTGATATGCTTGAACTCCTTAACCCCATTTCCTTATAATTCAACAGGATTATTCTTGGAAACTACAAGGCAATCAGGAATATGTGTGTATCTGTATCTATGTTACAACGTAGATCAAATGTAATTGGAAAGTTCTATTGCATCTTTTTTTCTGTTTGTACAGCAATTGGTGGGTTGCTTTATTTAGAGCCGGTATTATTCGGTGCTACATTTTGCAACATGAACCTTCCACCATCAATTACAACCGATTCACGCAAAAGAATTTCCAGGAAACGTTGCCTACGTATTGAAGACATATTTTGTCCTTGTTTTTCATTGCATGGTTGTATGTGAGTGGATAGCAATACATTTCGATTATCTTACTCTACCCATTAAAATAAGACGAGTTGATTTGGCTAGCCTAACATTTCCAATGGGTTTATATTATTCACAATACCTAGTTATCTCACTAGCAAGCGCCGTGGCGCAGTGGAAGCGCGCAGGGCTCATAACCCTGATGTCCCCGGATCGAAACCGGGCGGCGCTAGTTTTTTTTCTCTATCTTAAATAGATCTTGCGGCAAGGATGTTTTTCCAATCAACAGTATCATGATGGTTTACAATGTGTAGTTAAATATTAAGAGAAAGGTGTAATATTTACTAAGTATAACATTGACTAAGTATTTAGGTTTTTCAATGTTTACCTTGAATAAATGTTATTCCTTGTTTCTTTATGAGAAAATGGTTTGAATTTTCGAATGATATAAACTTTTGCAACAAATTATCATTTCTTAAAATAATTAACACTCTTGAAGAAGAAAATCCTGTCGATGTCAATTTAATCCAACATTATCTTGGAAATAACAGTAGATCATAAAATACTAACAGAACTAGAGCATTTTACCAATTGAATTGATCTGTTCTAGGCCCTTTTTTAGAATTGAGCCAAGCTCGTCAAATTTTTTGTGACGATATCCCCTGATCTGCGAAAAATTAGCATCCAGAAAACATAGAGGAAAAGAGATAACCAATACGACAATGGCAACATTAACAGTTGTATTCTTGTTGGTTGTGGGTCTTATTGGTATTGCGGTGATCCTTATTGCGTTATTGCAGTGTTTCATTCTGTCCGGAGACGACTATACCTTATTAACAGACGATGTGGACCATAACCACGAAGTGCCCCGCGAGTTCTTGAATGACGAGGAAGCCTTGCTCCACTTGGCAGAAACATACGATTTTACCAGCTTATCGCCCGAGGAACAGGAAGCTTACATTAAAGGTCAAGAGTTCACCAAGACAAACCCCCCTAACTTCCACAATACTAGAGGTAAATCATTTACTGTCGAAGATACAAAGCTTATTAAAGACTTTGGCGTCACTGCGTTCCAATTTGAACAAGAACTGGATGTCTTGGAAGCCAGATTTATTGTGGCCGATAAGACCGAGTTGAACTTTCATAACAATGATACTCCATATTCAACAGCAACTGCAGTTTTGAATTATGCCTTACCAGTCAAGAACAGACTTTATTCTGATACAATTTACTTTGAAACCAAAGTCTTTGAATTTTCAAACATTAACAATCCCAATGGCCACTTCTCAATAGGTTTGGTCACTAAGCCATACCCCAGTGCATTTAGATTACCTGGTTATAATAGTTTCTCGATTGGTTACGAATCGACAGGTAACTTGAAGATCAATAAACCATTCCCTACTCCTTTACAGCAACACAATGGAGAACATAGCGAGTTTAATGCATTGGTTTTGCCTCCCTTACAACAATCTGATGTGGTTGGTTTCGGTTACGTGTTAACTACTGGAACGATTTTTATCACTAGAAATGGTAAAAAATGCATGGACGTTTTAAAGGGCTGTTTTGTTGATTTATACCCGGCCGTTGGCTGTTTCCTGACTAACGCCAAATTCCAGGTCAATTTAGGACAACTGGGTTTTGTATGGATTGAAGCAAACGTCCGTAAGTATGGGTTTGTATCTACCAGTGACTACAAGAAGATCAAGGGCGAACGTGGATTAGCTGCCTTGCCCAAATACGATCAAGTGTTGGATAATAAGGTTGGAGATCAAATCTTGGACAAGGGAGAAGAGTTACCTCCTCGTTACCCAGAAGAGGAATTAGACTTTTTTGGTAGAGCGAGTAACGATTTGGTTCATGTAGGATCATCTTCTAAGCAACAAAAGGACGAAAAACAGGAACAGATTGACGAAGACGAGGAAAAGATTGAGAAGGAACCAAAGGAACCTTCACAAAGTTCAAGTGGTATTACCAATGAGTCAGATGAGATTATTAATTTAAGAGAGAGAATCTATGAACAGAAGGTTCTGGACAACACAGAGACTCTGTTAATCAACGAAGCGGTCGAAGTACTCCAGACTCCTGAAGTTGTTCAACATGAAGATGTGAGTGTCCAACCAGTTGTGGAACACGAAGTGGTAGAAACCGAGCATCAACCTGAGCAAGTATACGAAGATGGCCATGAAGAAGTACCACAACAAGAAGAGGAAGATACCGACTCCAAGACAAACTCACCAGATCCTGATGGAAAATCGAATACCTCTGGAAACAAAAATAAGAAGAAAAAGAAAAAGGGTAACAAGAAGAAAAAAGGAGGTAAGAAGAAATAGCATTGGGTAGACATTTGACTATTGTTTTAATACAATGAAGTGTTATCGTATAATTATTCGCCGTGTATATATATTTGAAGATTCCAAAATAAAAAAAGATATTTTTCACAGTGTAATATTAAAAAAGTAAATGGGGCGAGCTGGGAATTGAACCCAGGGCCTCTCGCATGCTTGTAGTATCCAATTTCTTTCAAAATTGTCGCCCAAAGCGAGAATCATACCACTAGACCACACGCCCAATTACGAAATATTTGAATTCTTTAATTGTTCAATACATGAATTTTAAAATATTTCTTGGACGAGGAAATTTCGAAGCATATTGGTCTGTTTGAATTACGAATGTTTCATACTAAGTTGAAATCCGTATCTGCGGAAGCAACCATATTATTAGATGAAGCAACCCCCGTATATCTTCTAGATCTTATATAGATATTCCAGATCTCGAAGAATCGATACGACCAAGATTTCTCTTCGTATGCACATCAGATTTGGATGGTATTGTTCAATTCTTCCATGCATCGTAAAATAGACACAGAACTAACATCTTCCTCGTCAATCAATCAGGTATGACATATCTAATTTCTCGGGTTCTAGTAAGCATGTCATCAACTACGAATTCTCCACTAGCGTAGAGAAATTAAATGTTTCAGATTTAAGGTTATTTCTTTTGTGTCATAATTATAGCGAATAATACATGTACCAGACGTCCCAGACTAGTGCGGTGCAAGCCGTCCGCTTCCGATTTCGGTAATATCTCGTATGATACATTGGCTAACTTTCAAAGCATACTTATGATAATTCGTAAATGGTCGGAGTTGATTAAAAATAAATAGAATCTGTATAACTTTTAAAAAAAGGGGGCTGTTTAGTGCATTTCTTTGGTGGCTTTCAAGGATTTATATTTATCTAAGGGACCGCCGATCATTTAAATAAATAAATTGTTAACACGTACAAAATAGAGATATACAATCGCTTCTAAAAGTAAAGTTCTTCTTCCATCAAAGACTTCCTATTAAGAACTATTTCATAATTATCTTTCGCATCAACGATAATCTAGCACTTAAGTTATAAAGTTCAAATATTTCCCCGCCTCCCCCACCTTATCATGAGATCAAGGCGAAGAATCATCTCACCTGTCTTTTTGATATTATTGTTTGTAACTTTGATTATAATATTCCTGTTTAGCTACAATTCAGTCGGTAATAATCTTAAACTGTTGGTGCTTCTGGATAATACCCAAAAACCACAAGACCTGTCCAAAAACCCCATCGATGATGAACCATTACCATCACAATTACAATCACCATTACCATCACCACCACCACCAGAAGAAACAAACCCATTACAACAAATTAACCCCACTAATACATCACAAAGCTCGAATCCATTGGTGAGCAAGATTGAAAAAGAGATTACGAAGAGCTTTACGGAGTACTTCAAGTCCCTCTTATCAGGACAATCCAGTGTTGAATCCATCGAGAAGGTATTTAATCAATCAGGAACTGCTCATGAGTTGTATATTGAGATCAAATCTTCTTATCTCAGAGAAAACCCACAGAAGGTCAATAAGTCAGCATTGATATCACTTTTTAACAAACTACCCCTTCCTAAGGTTCATATCGACGGTAGGTTGGATAAAATAATTGAAGAGAATCTTAATAAGAGCAATTGGCTCAAAGTCGTGATAAGCACACTTCTCGAGCAAACACCAACTGTTGAAGGAATCACTGAAGAAGAAAAGGGTAAACCTATTCAAGGGGTACCGTATAGAGACGTTCAATCCCCACCAATATCGCAGAAATATCTTGCCGAGGGTCGCACAAAGATTTCAATCGAGAAATTTATTGAGTTGCAGTCAAAACATGATAAGTTAGTGAATTTTATCAAAAAGTTGGAAAATCCACCCAAAGAATTTAATAAAGGTGATGGGATTGTAATTGGAGGTGGAGGAGTTTACTTTGGTACTGCTCTCGTTACCATTGCCCAATTGAGAGAGATGGGTTCTAAATTACCAATTGAATTAATTATTAATACCGACGAAGAGTATGATAAACAAATTTGTGAAGAATTATTACCAAAACAATTTCATGCAAAATGTATTGTCATTGAAAGAGAAACAGGGAAAGAATTTCTAGAAATGGTCAATTTATCAAAGTTTCAACTAAAAGCACTTGGGTTTTTGTTTTCTTCCTTTGATAACATCATTAGTCTCGATGCTGATAACATGGCAATAAAAAACGTTGACGATTTAATCACGTCCGTGACTTTTAAATCCACTGGATTTGTATTATGGCCAGATTTATGGCACAAAGGTACTTCTCCAATTTACTATGATATTGCAAGATTTAAAGCTGGTGAACCTGTTCGTCGCGATGGACTTGCAAATGATGCTTCATGGGACGATTACATTAAGGGAGATTATGTTGAAGATGTTGCATTCCATGATCGTAAGGGAATTCCCCAGGCAATCTCTGCTGAGACAGGCCAGATGGTATTCTCCAAGCGTAGTCATTTCAAGAGTTATTTGTTAGCTCTATACTACAACTTAAATGGACCGGAATTCTACTACTGGTTACTCTACCAAGGTGTGCCTGGCGAAGGCGATAGAGAAACATTTGTTCCAGCATTAGAATTATTCAATGAAACTTACCATATAGTAAACCATGGAGCAACACTAGCTGGTTATTTGAATGATAATAACAACGCATTTGAGGAAACTACAATTGTTCAATATGACCCCACACAAAATGCTAAGTTCTTCCTAGAGTGGAGGAAATGGTTAGAGAAAACTAAGGAATTGGACTCTCGCCTTTGGCCATTCCAGTCAGGAATTTTTACTCAAAGTCTTTTAAATGAATTCGTATTGGAAAAAAGTAGCGAACCGCATGTGGATACAATGCTTAACTATCCGAAGCCCGACGTAATGTTTTTGCATATGCATCATCCTAAGGTTAATCCTATACTAAATGCAAAAGAAGGAGTATATGGAATTTACAGCCGAAGAAACCTTGGACCACCAGGAGCATACCCTTCTTTGGGAAAGACTGATTGGGAATTGAAGATTCATTCTATTTCCAGATGGATAGCATGCAAAGGTATAACAAGTGAAAACTTCTGGACAAACATAGCCAAGGTTGATCAGGAAGAGGTTTGCGAGAAAGTCAACAAGTATGTCGATTTTTTGAAACAAGATACCCAGGATCCTTCCGCTGAAGAACTACAACATTTGCACTGATCTAAAGCTTTATATAAATTAATCTATAATTATGCTTCTTCGTCACTAGAAGCAGTTTCTTCTCCACTTTCACTATCAGATTCTTCATCATCCTCTTCACTATCACTTTCACTATCCTCTTCACTACCACTTTCATCACCATCCTCATCACCTTCAATATCAGCAGCGATTTCCTCAATGTGAATGTTGTATCCTTGGCTCTTAAAGAAATCACTCAAATCATCTGTACTATCAGGTGGTAAGCTAGTGAAGATAACCGACTTCTCGGAATCAAAAATTGGTTGGAAGTATTTCTTTAAAGCATAAATGATATCATGTTCTGTCAACTGGTTCAATTTCTGCAAAAAGAAAGTAGTGTATTTAGGTCCTCTCTTCTTGAAAATATTATCGCTGATCTTTCCATTTGCAGCATCATAGCTGTTGTCTTCGCTGTTGGCTAACTCATTCACAATAGCAGCAACCGAGTTTTGGATACTGATAACGTCAATCTTCAGCTTTCCATTTGCATAGTCATCAACAATCGATTTAGCAACAGTCCAAGCTTGCTTAGGATCAGCACCACGGTAAATCGTATAGGACAAGTACCCTGTTTCAATATTACGTCTGATACTTGCTCCATATGCCAAACCGGTACCTCTGATACCCCTCCAAAATGGACCTTCAACCGCAGTAAGATATTCTGAAGCAAGAGCGATCTTGAAGATATCCTCGTCCAAGTAGTTAGTAGGAATTGGAGTAGAAGCTACTAGATGAGTTGATTCAGCAGCAGGACTAACAATAAGGAAAGCATCTTTCGAGCATCTCTTACCAATTTCAGATTTAAATTGATAAGAGCGAGGTAATTTAGCAAATGGTTCAGGAGTATATTCAAATTTCCCTAATTGTTCCTTTTCCAGGACCACACATTTGTCTGTAAACAACTTCCACGAAGAGACTGGGTTTTCAAGATTTTGAACGTTTCCTAGAACAAAAACCTTTAAGTTGTCCAATTTGAACAATTGACGTTTCAATCTATCCAAATCGTCCTTAATGTTTTGAAATCCACCTTCGTTGATTTGATCTAACAATGTCTTGTAAAAAGATTCCGTCTGAACTGCATCTTGAGCCTTTCTCAAGGAAGTTGACTCAAATAAGTTACGGTATTGAGATGAGTACATCATCAATTCGTTATTTCTCTTTTTATCAGGTAATGAGTTGATTATCTTTTCAATTATAATCTTCACTCTGGGTTCCTCAAAAACGGAATATTTCATTACTCTAAGCAACCAATTAATTGCATCTGAGTACTTTTTCGTTTCAAACTTAACCTTGATGTTGATTAACTCCAAAAATTGATTTTCGTATCCATTATCCAAGTGAAATTCGATCAAATCGTTATTGACTTGAGTTATAACTTCATTGTAAGGGATATACTTTTCGTTATTTGGAAGCTGGATAGATAAAGAAAACAATTCTTCAATAATTGACATGTATCCCAATAATTCAGAATCAATTTTCGTAGAATCCATAACCAAACTAATGGTTGTGAATTGGGATTCAAATTCTTCAAAGTGTAAGAACAACGGCAAATCAGCTACAGAATCAGCTGATAACTTCCTGCTAAGTTGGTCATCCTCAACATAATTACTCTTGGTCAAGTCGACTATACCTTCTGTATATCCGGCCTTGTATGAATTGGTATCAATAAAGGCAATCTTGGATGGATCTGGTCTATCAAATTGAGTCAATAATTCATCCGGAATAGGAGTATCATTCTTCTTCTGAGCAGCATCCAATTTGTCCTGTAATTTCTTCAAGCCATCCTTATTGTACTTTTGTTTGATTTCCTTTACAAGATCCTTGTTTCTCTTCTTTTGTAGCTCATTCAATTTAGCTGAAGGCTTACCGAGAAGTGTGGCTGACTTATTATCAACCAATTGTTCTTTAATTAACGCACACCATTGATCAGCAGTCCATGTCAAAAGAATGTCGTGCTCCTTAAGGTCCTTACTCCATTTTTTAAGATCCGAACCATCAGGGTTACCATATATGAACTCAGAAATTGCAATATTTGAAAAGAAGGACGCTGACTTTTCAGTACTGGAAATGAATTTCAATCTTTGCTGTGTAATAACTTCTCTCAAGTACGTCAAGTCAAGCTTTTCTGGATTACTTTGTTCCAAGATTAATTCTTTCAACTTAGTATCTAATTCGTCTAATTTTTCAGTTGGTACCCCATTTGCATTGAAATTGATTGTAGTTCTAAAGTAGTCGTCAGTGGTATAATCAATATCTGTAGCATATGGATTGTCAATTTCAATAAGGTGCTTGTTGAAAATGGAAATTGGACTGTCTGTAAAGTATGCACCCAATATATCTAATGCAACGTTCTCTAATATCTTATCCGATTCTGGACCAATCCAAGAAATCAATAATTCACCCATTGATTCATCGTTATCAGGGAACTCGATTTCTTTGACAATGGTTTCCTTTAATGGTCCGTCCTTTTTGGAATCCACAAATGGTCTTGGAAGAGGGGTTTCTGGTAATGGTGCCAATTCGTCGTCAAATTTCGACATGATATCGATCAATTCAGTTTCATCTACTGAACCTGTCAAGATAACACATAAATTATCTGGTCTGTACATGGAAGCATGAAAGTTTTTGATATCTTCGTTAGTTAAATGGCGTAATTCAGACATAAGACCTCCAGTTTCCGAAGAGTAACCCGAAGTCTTTGCGTATAACGTTCTCTGCATGTTTAAAAATGTGATGAACCATGATTGTGATTCAATTCCTTGCATTTCACTGAAAACCACACCCTTTTCCTTACCTTTGCCATCGATATGATAGACCTCGGTTAAACAGGCTTCATCGGTGAGGGTTGGGTGAAAAAGGTGATCCAAATAGATTGGAAGAAGAGTTTTGAAACCGTCCCAACCAGCTGTGGTTAAAGTATAAACGGTTTGGTCAACAGAGGTCCAAGCGTTAGTTGAGGAATAGAGACGGTTTCCCAAGTTGTCTAACAAACCTTTGTATGGGTACTTTTTCGAGCCCATAAACACCAAGTGTTCCAAAGTGTGAGGACAGCCTGAGTCGTTCTCAATCTCTGTGGCAACTGCAAAATAACCATTAACGATTGGAGAAGGTTGGTTAATGTACGTGAGTTGTAAACCTGTTCTTGAGGATCTCCATTTGGTGATGTGAGATGGCGCGTAGTCGACATTAAACGACGTTTGCTTGACGAAATGGGTCACCATCCTTTTCGTTGTGGGGATAAAACTGGAAATGGGCCTAATATTAGAGAGGTTTCACGGGAAAAATCCGTTTACTGCCTGAAAAGAAAGGAATGTGGGTTTTGGGTTTTTCTGCACCTGGCGATGGGAATTATGTTTAGGCAAAACGACTTTTTCTCTCTGCACTGCGAAATCTGGTTGCCGCAGACATCACCAATAAGGTAGAAATTACGATAAGCTACAGCTCCATATCCCCGAACCAAAAACAACTGTGCATTTTAGGTACACGTGAAATGTGTGTAGAAACAAGCCAGCTATGTATTCTTTCGCGAGTGTGGGCCAGGCCAGAATATCCTCCTCCCCCCCACTTTCACCTTGTAGTGACTCCATCCACTTTTAGTGGAGGGACAAAGAGTGGAGGGACCCCAGTCCCCACCATAAATTCTTACCATAAAAGAGACACCAAAAGACCGGGGTTTTCCTGAAGAAAGTACTCATATATACTGCCAATTGCTTTACTTTAGAATCATGCCATCACAATCCGTCACCCCAGGTATTTACACCCCAATTGTTACATTTTACAAGGAAGACGGCTATACACTCGATTTAGAAACCCAAGTAGCCCACGCAAAGTATTTGCAAAACAACGGAATTGTCGGCTTAGTAGCATTGGGAAGTACTGGAGAAAATTCCTTACTCTCAAGACAAGAAAGAGTTGATATTATTTCCACTCTTCACCGTGAAATTCCTAATTTTCCAATTATTGCTGGTGTGGCCCAGCATAATCTTTTGGATACCCTTGATGACATAGCGACCTATAAAAAGGCAGGTGCAACCTCTGCCATGGTGCTTCCTTCAAGTTACTACGGTGCTTCAATCTCACAACAAGGAATTTATGATTGGCTTGAAGAAGTTGCGGACAAGTCAGTTTTGCCAATCTTAATCTATATTTTCCCCGGTGTTTGCAACGGCCTCTTTGTCCTTCCAGAAACGGTTAGAAAACTTTCTAAACATCCAAATATTATCGGTTGCAAGTCCACTCATGGAGAAGTACAACAGTATGCCAGAATTGGGCTCGATAAGGAAGTTGAAAGCAACAATTTTTCATTATTTTCTGGCTTTGGCCAACTTCTCCTCCCATTATACTCGGTAAATGGAAGAGGTGTCATAGATGCTCTTTCTGGTGCATTCCCAAAAACCTTTGTTGCATTGTTTAAGGCATTGGAAGCAGGGGACCAGGAAAAGGCAAGAGAATTACAATTTATTGCCACAGAAGCTGAAGAGTTGGCTGCAAAAGGTGGACTTTTAAGCATTAAAAGAGCCATTCGTGATAATCTTGGTTTTGGAAAATCTATTGTTGGAAGAAAGCCATTGAACTACGCCATTACTGACGAAGTTTGGAAATCTGACTACCAAAACTTTTTTGATTTGATAAAGAAAACCGAAGATGCATTGTAGTTCTAGAAAATAATATACGACATATCCGATTGACTTTTGATGAACAAATTAGCAATGGAGTAAATGTATTTATAGGCAGCATTTCCTAATATAAGGAATATAGAAAGCTTTATCAATAAGGCACAATCCAACAAGTATGGATGATTTTTAAAGCACAGCAACAAAATTTTCAATGGGATATACAACTGGTTACAAACATTTCAATATTATCATTTTCTTGAAAAGATTTGGCTTTTGCAGCCGCAGCTCATATTATCTATTAACAAATTATAAGTATTCAGCTCGGCAACACAACTATAACAATACTAAACCCAGTTGAGTAAATCTACGGATATGGTTTCTATATTATTGTCTTGATTTTAAATAATCGGTGATATCATCGCTTCCCTAAATAAATCAACAACAAAAAGAAACCAAAAAACTATCAATACTTTAATTACATTAGAATAACAATGAATAAATTACACAGCAACAGACATTTTCAGCCCAATTGGAATTGCAACTAACTCTTTTTCAGGTATAAAAAATGGGGTATTGGGCCGTCAAGGCACAAAATCTTATACGACGTCGTAAAGCACGCGGAGAGACCTCGAATTTATATAAAGAACATCTTTACCCCAACTTTCTCTTTTTTTGAAAACGCAACCTATGTTTTCGAAATTTAGGAAGGTACTTTGGGGAAAAGTACCGGCGAATTCGGCGGAAGCCAGACTCTTGGTCAAATTAGATTGGTTTATTTTGTCATATTCATGTTTAATTTATTGGATCAACTATATGGACAGAACCAACCTTAGTAATGCGTATGTTTCAGGAATGAAAGATGATCTTGGTATGAAAGGAAATGATTTCAATCTTATCAATACGTGTTTTAATATTGGCTACATTGTTGCATTGATACCCCATAATTTAATTCTTTTGAAAGTCCGACCCCGATACTGGATAACTTTCTGCTCACTTTCCTGGGGAGTGTTGACGCTTTCGATGTACAAAGTCTCTTCGTATAAACAACTTTGCGTTATTCGTTTCTTTGTGGCAGTGTTTGAGGCAGTTACATTCAGCGGAACTCATCTTATATTGGGAAGTTTCTACGATGATGAACTACTTCCCTTTCGTACAGCTATTTTCACGAGTTCAGGGTTAGTTGGTTCCATTATTTCATCCACGTTACAGGCTGCGATCTATAAAAACATGGATGGGTATAGTGGAATCAGAGGATGGCGTTGGTTATTTATCATTGACTTCCTTATCACAATCCCTGTGGTGATTTATGGGTTTCTTTTCTTCCCCGATATGCCGCAAGTCAGTAAACCATTTTGGATGACAAAGAAAGAACGTGAAATTGCTATCCAAAAGACACACAAGCCACATCAGAACAAGTTTAACTGGTCAGTTTTCCAGCGGATTCTTGGCCGCTGGCATTGGTACCTCTTTTCTTTGCTCTGGATCTTGGGAGGAGAAAATGAATCGTTCTCTTCAAACTCGTTGTTTGCAATTTGGTTAACGTACTTCAAGTACTCAGTGGCAGATAGAAACCATCTTCCCATGGGCGTGTATGGTGTTGGTATTGTGGCAACGTTACTTCTGGCAGTATACATCAATCTTAGTGGTGGAAAGTATCACTGGCGAGCAGGAATCGTGGTTGCATGTTGTATGATTATTTCTGCCGTAATTTTGGTACTGAACCCATTACTGGACCATATTGTGTTTGTGGCCCACTATATTAGTGGAATAGCATATGCTGGACAAACTATCTTCTTTGCTTGGGCAAATGTTGTATGTAAAGACGACTTACAGGAACGAGCAGTAGTTCTTGCGTCGATGAATATGTTTAGCAATGCCGTCAATGCATGGTGGTCGTTGTTATTCTATGCTGCTTCCGACGTACCAAAGTTCAGCAAGGGATGTTGGGCCATGCTTGCTACGGCAATTCTGAGTATAATTGTGATTTGTGCTATTCGTTACATACAGTTACACGAAGAATCGACATATGATCGATTCCGAGCCTCACAAGGAGTACTTTGTTAAAGAATCAAAGTCCAGGCTCATTTAATATCCAGTTCTGCATCTTCAAACATCTTGAATATATTCTTAACGTCATTCTTCATGCTGATGGTAAATTCCACCAAAGCTTCATCCGACTGGTTGTACATCACACAGTTGGCAAACATAAGCATAATGTCTCTTTCTAGCTGCTTGATCAGCGAATATGGTGGAGGATCGCTTTTCAGCTTTACACCCTTTAGTATACTCTTAAGATCCTTTGGCTCGTAGATAACATCGTAGTAATCCACTGCATCTTTCTTACTGACTGCTTGAAGAAATGGTGATGAGTACCTGTGAGCTTGGATACTATTGATAAGGTTGACTCCAATGTTCTGGAACCGTTTGTACTGCGCTCCAGCCGCTGGTGACCGTGACCTCTTTCGTGGAGTGACAGCAGAGGAACCTTCATCATCTTCAGAGTCAGGAACTGGTGAAGAGCGAGATGGAGTTTCTTCTTCAGCTGGTTTAGACTCACTTTCAGATACCTTTTCTTCTTCTACTTCTTCTGCTTCTTCTTCTTCTGCTTCTTCTTCTTCTGCTTCTTCTTCTTCTGCTTCTTCTTCTGCTTCTGTTTCTTCTTTCTCTTCTTCTTTCTCTTCTTCTTCGTCTTCCTCTTCTTTCTCTTCTTCATCTTTATTTTCTTCCAATTTTTCAGCATCGATATCTTTTTGTACTTTCTCCTTCTCTTCTTCCATTTCTTCCATTGCATCTTCCACTTGTTCTTTTCCTTCTACTTCTTCTTCCACTATTTCTTCATTTTCCTTTTCTTCCAATTCCTGTTGCTTGTTTTCCACAGGCTCAGGTTTCTCAGACTCTTCCTCGCTGGCTTTGGCTTCATCGTCTTCAGACTTTTCTTCCGGTTCTATCAGAGTTTCGGTTTCTAATGGTTCCACAGTTTCTTCATTAACGGTATCTTGTTTTGTAGTTTCCGACTCTTTCTCAATTTCCATAGCATCCTGTGCTGGTTCTGTGGTTTCATTTTGGGGAGATGTTTCTGTTTCTGCTTCTGTTTTTGTTTCAGGTTCAGCCTGATCTTTGGTGTCATTCTTCTGTTGTGCAATGGATTCAAGAAGATCTTTATCATGTTGATATATTGTTTTGATGTCATTGACTTGCTTGACAAGAAACGAACCGTAGCTCCAAATAGCGTCGAATATTATGGTTTTGATGGTGCTGTAGTTCTGTGGCGTGACATCAAACACGACCTGGTCTTCCTGGACCGTTACAAACTTGTGGAACTTCGACTTGGCAATCACCAGGATCAATGTGGGTTTGTCGATGGTATGATTTTCTGGGATGCTGTGGTTGAATCTGGTTTTGTATTGATCCATCATTATTTGTAACTGATTGATAAAGGAATCAAGCAGAACATGAGGTCGTGCCGAAGACTGGAGCAGCTTAAGTGTTTTATTGACAGTTGCAGCTATTAAAAGAAGCGTAAGCTCAGAATTTATTTGGTTCATTAATGTTTATTGATAGTCGCTTGGAAAGTCAAAAAAGATTGAGTTAAAAACCAAACCTCAAGAAATTATAGAAATTTTTAATCAATGGTGAAACCAACTACAGAAATATACAGAAAATTCAACAGAAAACTCCATCGTTTTCCTTAAAATCCTACAATTAGTAACTTAATGTCATAACATCTATTGATATTGTCTTTCATTTTTTTGTTTTGATATAAATATGTACAGATCGTCTCTACAGGAAATATTGTGAATTTTTGGTGGTTGAATTGGTTAGGGGAATTTTCTTTGTTTTAACGCTTAACGTTTTGCATCAACAAAGCATTCTGTTCCTGGAATCTTTGACCAACACGTTCACTGTGTTTCAAAAACTTCTCGGAACACTTGGCAATACAAGTACTTTCCTTTGAAGTCAAGCTGGCGGAAGTGAAATCGTTGACACAATCGTCGAAACATCTCGAGACTAAGTTCGAGTACAAGTTCATGAAATCCTTCATTTGCTTTTGTTCAACGATTTGTTGAAACTCTTGTTGTTCCTTGAAGTTTAACTGGTCCATCTTTTTATTGCTTTCTGTTTGCTATTAAAGTAAAGGTCGAAAAATCTCACCGTGGCGACTCTTAAAAGAAAGACTTTTTTTCAATGACATTGCGATTATGTAATGGCTATATACAGGCTTTTTTTTTTTTCTAAATTCAAAAAAAAAAAAAAAAAATTCGTCTCCACTTAAAATTTTTCAGCATGCACACGACTCAAATACTCTGGGGAAAGGAACGATATCTTTAACGTTTTCCATGGCCGTCAAGTAAGCTATAAGCCGTTCGAATCCCATTCCGAAACCTCCATGTGGAAGTGTACCGTTTTCTCTTGTTGAAAGATACCATTGCATCGCTTCAACGTTCATTTCTCTCGCTCTCATCTCATCAATCAAGACATCGTACCGATGTTCTCTAAGCGATCCTCCCACCAATTCACCGATCTCAGGAAGAATAAGATCATAGCACTCAACAGTGGGTCTTTGTGGATCGAAATCGACAGGTTTTTTCATGTAAAACGGCTTTTCAGCAAGTGGATAATTAGTAATGAATACTGGCGACTTGAAATACGTACCTGCCAACCATTTCTCGTGTGGAGTCTGGATCGAATCACCCCATTGAAGTCTTCCCTTCAGTTTCCCACGGTTCTTAACAGTATTGATCAACTCAATGGCTTCTGTATAAGTAATAGAAGGCCATTTTTCAGAATTTAGTATCGTATTCCATCTCTCAGTCATAAGCTGGACATCAGCAGCAGCGTAGCGTGATTTGAGCAAGTCGTTGCCTGCCTGGCCATCTCTCAAAGCGCGGGTCACATATCGCACCATTTCTTCAGTAAAATCAGTCAATTGATCAAGACGTTCGACATACGAAATTTCGGCCTCAAGCATCCAGAACTCACTTAAATGGCGATTGGTGTTGGATTTCTCTGCCCGGAAACATGGTGTAAGCGACCAGGCACGGTTTAACAGCTGTGAAAGCGTTTCCAAGTGCAATTGTGTAGACACAGTCAAAAACGTTTCCTGGCCATAAAAGTGTCCTTCATCTCCAGTTTCAATTCTAAACTGTTCTCCTGAACCTTCACAGTCTGAACTTGTAACCACTGGAGTTGCTACTTTCGTGAAATCCCGAGAATTGAAGAATTCATAGAATTTTCCTTCAACAAACGAACGGGCTCGCAAAACCGACGATAAGGTCGAAGTACGGTGTCTGAGAGTAGGAAAGTTTCGTAAGTATTGAAGTGTCATGTTCTTCTTCTGGATTGGGTACAGTTCTGGCACGTCACCCCATCGTGGAAGGTGGTGATTGGGATTGTTGGGATCGAAAACCAACTCGAAATCCTGAGTTCCCTTTTGCAGTGGTTGCCATTGGCCTTGGACTGAGATACTTTGACCAACTTTGAGTCCAAGAGCAGTGTAGGCTGGTGCTAATGGATCAGTAACGACTACTGCCAATGGTTGGTGGGTGGTGCCATCAGAAACGTCAATAAATCCGGCATTTCGCAGTTGTCGGATCGATTTGACGTGTCCATCGATTTGAAGTATAGAATTAGCAACCGGTGGATTGGCCAAGATCTCTTTAATGGTCGGTTTTAGGGCCAAACCACGTCTAAAGACCAACATCAGGTTACAATATAGAATAGAAAAACGAGAATAATTGATTGATTTTTTTTTTTTGGAGACTGGTTTGGTTATCTCTAATGCACTCACATCACAGCCATAGCGGCGATTATGTATCGCATGCCGTTGATAAACTCGATGATATTGTTGCCAAAGCATATGAAAAGGGATTTAAGGTCTTTTGTCTTACTGAACACATGCCACGGCTTCATGATAAGTATTTGTACCCTGAAGAAATTGAGAAACAGTACACGGCTACAGATTTATCAACAATCTTCCAACAATACATTGAACATGCGTGTCGTATCAAACAACAGTATCGTGGTAAAATGGAAGTATTGGTTGGATTTGAGGCGGAAGGTATTGATACTGAACATATCAAACATGCTTTAATAATTAAACAAGATCCTCGTATTGATATGATGGTGGGGTCCGTTCATTACGTGAATCTGATCCCCATTGACTTCTCGCCCGAATTATGGTTACAAGCACGTCAAAGTGTTCCAGGAAACACTTCAAGAGCGCTTTATCAGGCATATTTTGAGCTTCAGTATGAGGTGATAACTACACTTAAACCATCAGTTGTGGGTCATTTTGATTTGATTCGACTCTTTGAACCTCAAGAAACTGACCCCACAACAGGAAAACATTCGTTGGATCTTGTTCTTGAACAAGATTGGCCGGAAATCTGGCAATTGATCCTTCGAAACATAAAATATGTGATTAGTTACGGAGGACTCTTTGAACTCAACCTGGCAGCAATCCGTAAGGGTTGGAATACGCCATACCCACAACCAGACATTGCCAAAGCCATCAGGGATGCTGGAGGTCGGTTTTGTCTTTCTGACGATTCACATGGACTTGCTCAAATTGGACTCAATTTTGCCAAAACTTGGCAATATGTTAAACAATTGGGTCTACAAAACATCTACCGTTTGGGTTCCCAGGATGGAACCACGATTGTTTTGAAAGAAAGCGTTATGAAATTGGATACCAGCGAGTTCTGGCAAAAATAGATAACTAATTCATATATACTAATAAGATCTACCAAACATACAGTAATTGATGGCCTTTCTGTCACATCTGACACACTTTTGGTTTGGCTTCAAGGCTGGTTGCTCATAAGGAATACACAATGACTTAGCACCCATAGAAGGAGCCTTTTCATCAACTTCTTCATCTTCACCATCATCCTTCTTAGCTGATGAATCCTTAATATCATCTTCACATTCTGGAACACCACACCATGGAGAGAGGATGACGTTTTTGGCATTCAAGGTAGGAACAAAGTCTTTCCAGTCTTCCACAACCACACGATGTGAGTCAAAGTCGGCCTTGGCCTTTTCCAAAAGTCCAAGTTGCATTTCTTCCAAGATTTCTGCGACTCTGGTTTCCAATTCAGCCAATTTCACGGTATATTTAGCACCGTTGTCACGTCTCACGGCAGTCACTTGTTCTTGAGCCAAGTCCTTAGGACCAAACTCCAAACGCACTGGCGTACCCTTCAATTCCCAGTCAGCAAACTTCCATCCAGAAGTGTAAATGTCACGGTAATCACCGGTGGCTCTGATACCAGCAGCCTTCAATCTCTGTTCGATATCTTCAGCACCTTGGTTAATAGTCTTTCTCTGTTCATCAGTCGACTTGTTAGTCAAACCAACAGGAATAACCACAACCTGGGTCTGGGCCACTCGTGGAGGCAACACCAAACCCTTGTTATCGGAGTGGGTCATCACCATGACACCAATGACACGAGTAGACAAACCCCACGAGTTCTGGTAAGCAAATACCCGTGGTTTGTCGGAACCTTCAGGGTTTTCCACCGAAATATTGAACATCTTGGAGAAGTTCTGGCCCAAATGGTGCGAGGTGGCACCCTGAATACCACGGCCGGTGGCAGCAATGAAACCTTCAACCGTTGTAGTGTAGTCACCACCGGCAAACTTTTCATTTTCGGTCTTCTTACCCTTGACCACAGGAACAGCCAACAATTCTTCGTAAATACCCTTGTACCAATCCAAGATCTGGTCGACTTCAGTAGCAGCACCTTCCTTAGTCAAGTGAGCGGTGTGACCTTCTTGCCACAAGAATTCACGGGTTCTCAAAAATGGTTGAGGATGCTTGAACTCCCATCTAACCACAGAGTTCCATTGGTTCAATTTCAATGGCAAGTCTCTGTGAGATCTGATCCATTTGGCATAGTATGGATACATGACGGTTTCAGAAGTAGGTCTGATAGCAATATGTTCATCTAATTCAGATGAACCAGCACGAGTGACCCATGCAACTTCGGGAGCAAACCCTTCAATATGATCCTTTTCTTTCTCCAAAACTTTCAGAGAAACAAACATGGGGAAATATGAGTTCTGAACCCCCAATTTCTTGATACGGAGGTTAAACCAGTCCTGGATTGCTTCCCATACAAAGTATGAGTTTGGTCTCAAGATATAACAACCAGAAACATCATAGTAATCCAACATTTCACCTTTGGTGACGACTTGAGAGTACCACGATGAGAAATCCTTGGCCTTATCAACAGTAATACCAATCAATTTGGCATCTTCCAACTTAGCAGCGTCTTTTTCCTTCTTCAAAGCGTCTTTCTTAGAGGAAGCAGTAGAAGAAGCAGCAGCAGGAGCAGCGACAACGGCAGAAAAGTCCACGGAAACCACTTCAATTCCAGTCGAATTCAAGTAATCCACAATGGTCTTTGCTGGAACAGCAGCCTTGGCCGATTCGGTGGCTAATTCAACCACCAAATCGTCGTTGGCATTAACGATGTTGGCATCAATCACGATCTTGATTTTACCGGCCAAATCTTTGTTCAAGTTGGCAATGGAGAATTCCTTAGCAGTGGTAGCAAAGAATTCCTGAACCAAATCATCTTTGGCCAATCTTGGTTCCTTGACACCGGCAGCCTGAGCAATGGCTGGAGATGGAGTTTGAGTCGATTGTAACGCAAACACAATCACGGGGACAGGAGTGGCCGTTTTGGCGGTTTTTGGCTTGAAAACCAAAGTTTTGGTGGCAGCAGCGGTTTCTGCAGTCACGGTTGCCAAAGACAACGCAGCGAGAGATTGTTCCAAGGCCATATTTTGTACGATTTTCGTAGATGACTCAATTCTAGTGAAAAAATTACTAGGTGATGTATTGATTTCTGGTGTAACCTGCAAAAATGACACATCGCCAATTTTTTTATTATTTCTACCGTAAATTCGCACCTTGCCTCACTTTACAAACATATGGATGTGTCATAGTCAATAAGTGCGGGTTTGTCACCCCGCGAGATATTTTTTTTTACAGGTTAAGATTCATCAGACTGAAAATTACGGATCTCCAAAAAATGCGTAAATCACAGTCCCAATCTATATATGTATAATTTTTTCACCGGAGATTGGAACTCACGTAAATTCATCAAAAAACATGTCAGTATATGTTAACGAAACTGCTGGTGTAGACGGTGCTGAAAGAGGCACTGAATCTGCTCCATTCAAAACCCCTGCTTATGCATTATTTGTTCAGCCAGAAGCCAAAGTGCTTGTGTACAAGCAAGTCGAAGACTCGCAAGAATTCGCTTACACCGAGATCTCTGCTTCGGCATTGAAGAAAGCCAAAAAGGCTGCTGAAGGCTTGAAAAAGAAGGCTGAAAAACAAGCTGTGTTGGAAGAACAACAAAAGAAGAAGGCCGCTGAGAACGCCGAAAAATTGGCTGCTTTGGACTTGATCAAGATCGAAGAAGACAAGTCCTTGCCAGAAGCCAAGAAGATCAAGTTACAGAAAGTCCAGGAAAACTTGGACACCAGAGTTTTGGTCCAAGGTTGGGTTCACCGTTTGAGACTTCAAAAAGGTTTGGCTTTCATCACTTTGAGAGATGGTACTGGATTCATCCAGGCTGTTTTGACCGGCGACTTGGCCAAGGCTAGAATCACCCAGGAATTGACCTTGGAATCCTCCGTGAGAATTAAGGGTGTTATCAATAAGTTACCTGAGGGTAAGACCGCTCCAGGTGGTGTTGAATTGAAGGCCGATTACTACGAAGTGATTGGTTTGGCTCCAGGTGGAGACGATGCTTTCACCAACAAAGTCCAAGAAAACGCTGACCCATCATTATTGTTGGATCTGCGTCACTTGACTTTGAGAGGTGAAACTTTGTCTGCCGTGATGAAGGTCAGAAGCAGCTTGTTAAAGGCCGTGAGAAGATTCTACGAAGAAGAAACCCTCATGGAAGTTAACCCTCCATGTATGGTGCAGAGTCAAGTCGAAGGTGGTTCCACTTTGTTCAAGTTAGACTACTATGGCCAAGAAGCTTACTTGACCCAATCTTCCCAATTGTACTTGGAAACATGTTTGCCAGCTTTGGGTGACGTTTTCTGTGTCCAGGAATCTTTCCGTGCTGAAAAGTCACATACCAGAAGACACTTGTCTGAATATACTCACATCGAAGCCGAAATGGCACACATAGAGTTTGACGACTTGTTGAGTCACATGGAACGTCTTATCACCAAGGTGGTTAAGTATGTTCTTGAAGACCCAGTTGCCGGTCCACTTGTGAAGCAATTGAACCCTAACTTTGTTGCTCCAGAAGGTCCATTCATGCGTATGCCATACGTTGATGCATTGGAATGGTTGAACGAACATGGTATTCCTAACGAAGATGGTGAAAAGTTCAAGTTCGGTGACGATATTGCTGAAGCCGCTGAACGTAAGATGACCGATATCATTGGCCGTCCTATCTTGTTGATTCGTTTCCCAGTCGAAATCAAGTCGTTCTACATGAAGAAGTGTGATGACGATAAGAGAGTCACTGAATCCGTTGACTGTTTGATTCCAAACGTTGGTGAAATTATCGGTGGTTCTATGAGAATTGAAGATTACGATGAATTGATTGCTGCTCTTAAGAGAGAAGGTTTGAACTTGGATACTTACACTTACTTCACCGACGTGAGAAAGTACGGTACTGTTCCACACGGTGGTTACGGTTTGGGTACTGAAAGAATCTTAGCTTGGTTGTGTGACAGATTCACTGTCAGGGACTGTTCCTTGTACCCTAGATTCACCGGTAGATGTATGCCATAGAGTAAGATAACTAATATTTATGACTAATTTGCACCCAAAAATAAAATTAAAAAAAAAATAGAAAAAAGAGAATAAATGGCGTGTATTTACCGTCCCAATTAGGCAATAGATAAAAATTTTTGCTAACCGCGGTGATGAATCATACTTTCCCCAACTATAAAAAGGGTGTCAAATTTTCCACTTTTCTCATACCTTTTTCATCAAATAAGGTACACATTTTCCTAAATGTCACAACAGCCAGCTGAAAACAAGTTATGGGGTGGTAGATTTACCGGAGCCACCGACCCATTAATGGATTTATACAACGCTTCCTTGCCTTACGATAAGATAATGTACGAAGCCGATTTGACAGGTACCAAAGTATATACCGAAGGACTTAACAAGATTGGGTTGATAACTGATGAAGAATTGCTGGAAATTCATCGTGGATTGGATGAAATAAAGAAGGAATGGCAATCGGGATCGTTTGTGGAAAAGCCAGGCGACGAAGATATCCACACGGCTAACGAAAGAAGATTGGGAGAAATTATTGGCAAGCACATTGCCGGTAAGGTTCACACTGGTAGATCTAGAAATGACCAAGTTGCTACAGACATGAGAATCTTTGTCCGTGAGAACTTGAGATTGTTGCTTGAACATTTGGCGGCTTTTATTAAGGCAATCATTGATCGGGCTGAATCGGAAATCGACGTCTTGATGCCTGGATACACCCATTTACAAAGAGCCCAGCCAATCAGATGGTCTCACTGGTTATCTTCATATGCCACGTACTTCACTGAAGATTATAAGAGATTACAAGATATTTTACACAGAGTTAACCAATCCCCATTGGGTGCTGGAGCCTTGGCAGGACACCCATACGGAATCGACAGACAACACTTGGCAACTGGCTTGGGATTTGACTCTATTATTGGAAACTCATTGACTGCTGTCAGTGACCGTGATTTCGTAGTTGAAACTTTGTTCTGGTCGACATTATTCATGAACCATATTTCTCGTTTCTCGGAAGATTTGATCATCTACTCGACAGCTGAGTTTGGATTCGTGCAATTGGCTGATGCATACTCGACTGGTTCGTCGTTGATGCCACAGAAGAAGAATCCTGACTCCTTAGAGTTGTTGAGAGGAAAGTCTGGCCGTGTTTTTGGTGCGTTGCTGGGCTTCTTAATGTCCATCAAGTCCATTCCTTCTACGTATAACAAGGACATGCAGGAAGACAAGGAACCACTTTTTGATGCATTGACTACGGTAGAACACTCTGTGTTGATTGCAACCGGAGTTATTTCCACATTAAAGATTAACAAGGAAAAGATGGAAGGAGCCTTGACGATGGATATGTTGGCTACCGATTTGGCCGATTACTTGGTTAGAAAGGGTGTACCATTTAGAGAAACACATCATATTTCTGGAGAATGTGTTAGAGCTGCTGAGGAGTTGAAGTTATCTGGTATTGACCAACTTCTGTTTAAGCAATTCAAGGAAATTGATTCCCGGTTCAATGAAGATGTTAAGGACGTGTTTGACTTTGAAGTAAGTGTGGAAAGAAGAACCGCTATTGGTGGTACTGCCAAGTCTGCTGTCCTTCAACAACTTGCTTCATTACGTTCCCAATTATAATTATAGGATAATATATGTATTGTTAACAAATGTAAAATTACAATTTATAAGTAGATAAAAATTACACCCCCCCAAAAAAAGAATAGAGCACTTCTCCAATCTTCTCCAAAAAACCGAAAACAAACCAAAACTTCCCAAAAGAACGTTAAAATGCCGCAAACAATATTAAATCCATGTATTTATTTATGCCATAATGCTTTCCCAATCACTGCCTTTAATGTGCGGCGACGAGATTTTGGTGTAAGCTCGCTAGCTTCACTGCCTGCGGGTGTCAGAGATTCGGATTCTGTTTCGGTTTCTGTGTCTGATAAGTGAATATTTTCTGGGTATTTGTTGCAAATATCTTGGGAAACCGGTGAAACGGGCAGCACAAAGGCTTCATGATAAAAGTTGAGAATATCTTCTAGAGGAGCAGATATTTCGTCGTCAGAATCATGATCAGATAAAATCAAGTCAAATGTCGAGTCGCTTTGTTGGGCATGACATTGTATGGGTGATTTCTGGAGCCAGTTCTCCTCAGAACAGGCAGGTTTTTGTAAATGAGAAATCTGACTAAGCCTGCGCTCAAATTCCAAAGATGCCTTGGTGATTCTGTCCAAATCTATGGACGAGCTCTGAAGTGTAGATGTGGTTGTTTCTGGGGATAATGAAGGCATACTGTGTCGATATTCGTTGGAGTGAACTGTTTTTAGCGAGTCCAAGTCAATCGAAGTGAATCTTCTGTGAGCTGTAGATGATGGGGGCTGGGAGACCCTGCGGGGAAGTGTGTAGCTGTAGTCTAGCATTACTGTTTGCCAATAACTAATTTTTTTTGCAGCAATTAGCAATAAAGTATTTGGGTGGGAAATTTAGCCTATTTTATTACCAGCCATTAGCCTGTGATTGCAACCACAAACCAGGTAAATTCCTTGACTTTAAGTATCGTTTTGGTTCAATATAAAGTTGTGAACCCTGAGAAACGGTGGTTTTTCCGCATAGTTCCGCATATAATCAGAGTTTCCTGGGCGCGTGCAGAGAACTGTAGCGAGATGCAGCCTGGCCCATCTTTTCTTTGGCTATTCAGTACTGCGGTGGAGGTGCATGTTTCCCCTTACAGCAATTTGTCATGCAAAACCTAAAAAAAATCAGCCAAGTTTGTTCCAAAGTGGTTGACATCATCCACTTTACATAGATTGGCATCGTTAATCTTTCTCTCTTTTTAAACATCACATGTTTATTGTATCCCCCACTCCCCTTCGCCGATACCACCTCATAACAGGAACAAACCATCTCCCCCC